>JAYEVJ010000423.1:0-234379 GCA_036346265.1 Melocanna baccifera | reverse complement strand
CGGAGTAAACCGGATCAAGTATCATTTGTCGGATTGAATCTCAAGCCAGCGTCGTCACTTACGCCATCGGCACCTGCGGCCGATCTCACCTCTGGCACATGTCACCCGATCCGGCCACGCGGTTTCTTTCCGTTTCTTTCTCTCGCGCTTAGGCCCCCTATCAAACGTCTTCCCTGCCCCCTTTCCTTTCTTCCCAGTGATGCGCCGCTACCGCCATTAAAGTCAAAACGAAGCTTTGATTGCTTGGTTTCGCTAATTCCCTCCCACACTAATGCAAATTTAAATTGCCGTTTCCCGCACCCGACTCGGGCATAATTGCCCCATTTACGCCATGCATCGTCGCATTGATCCGCCCGGCGATTTCAATTCGCGAGTTGAGCACGCCGTTACCCCCTCCACGGCTTATAAAGGGACTCCCGAGCTCCTCCCGACACCGCCCCTCTAGCCTCTCAATTGAAGTATTTGATGGAGTTCCCCCAACCCGATTTTCCGCGCGTGCATTGCCGACTCGGTGAGGTGTCGCGCTCAGGCCTCGAGCCTCACCGCGCCTCTCAGAGCATTCCTCGTGCGATCGGCGATCACCTCGAGCCCGTGCGCCACGGAACCCCTCATCGCCGTGAACCCCTCCTCGGCCGCCGCCTTCCGCCGTTTCTCCTCGGCCACCCGCGGAATCCGCGCCAATCACCGATCATTCCGTGCCTTCCCCACCTTTGCACCTCGATGCGGCACCGCGCCGGCTCCGGCGACCATCGAGCCCCCGAACACGCCGCGGAGAACCAGGCCATATCGGCTCGTCGGCGAGCCAAAGGGCGAGGGCATAAGGCGGTGGCGGCGGTCGGCGCCACACGGCGCTTCGCTCGCCATTGCCGCGCTTCGTGCGCTACCGTCGGCAGAATGCGTGGCGTGGTAAGCCGCGATCGACCACGTGGCGCCAGATGGCAGCCACGTGGAGGCCACGTCAGCCCCCTTTGCCACGTCAACCCTACCAATTTTTATTAAAATCCGTAAATCCCTGTTGACGTCATGCTGACGCAATAAAACTGATTTTCGGTGTAAAAATAATTCGACCGAAATTAAATCCTCTGTGCTGACATCATAATCTGTTATTTCCTTTAGGAAAATAATTCAGGTTGACGTCATAAATGTTTTTCGGTTAAAAATTAATTCCAGAAATTGGGTATTTTTCTTTTTTAATTGTATTAAAACTTTGGAAGGCTATAACTTTCTTATTTTAACTCCAAATTGACCCATTCAAATTTCTAAATTTTTCTAAAATCATGATCTATCCAATTCTGGCATCCTTTTGAAATTTTGAGTTTATTTGAATTTTGTTTTTGAATTAGTTCTTTACTTTTAGATTTTGACGATTCGGAGAGTTCGAGTTCGACGATTCTCAATGAGGACTTGATTAAGGCAAGTTACAACTTTGACCATATTGAACCTAATATTTCAAATTTAGTTATGTTATTTTCTTGTATATGCATGCGTACTTCTATTCAAATTTAATTTAAACTTAGTTTTAACTTTAATTATGCCCATGATCCTTTAGTTATAGCCCATTTGAATCTCAAATTCATATACCTTGTCACCCTAGTTGAAAACTAGTTAGTACTACAGATATTGACTAGAAATTTTGTAGAAATGCTTAGTAAACACTCTAATTTTAGGTGGGATCAATCTTTCACATGAAATGACAAACTTGAAAATTGACATCTTGACTTGGTGAGTCAAGGATGATTTCTGAAAATTGTTTAAAAATGAAAATAGTAACTTATGATTTGGACTTAGGCTAATGGTTAGGTGGTGGGTGCAGCATGCCTCGTGTTTGGTGACACCGGTTGATTGTAGTGCATGTGGGTATGTGGTTGAGCCTAAATCAACTTAGGACCGTTTCGTAAATCATTTTACGAAGTCGCCCGACTACCACAAGTCCGTATGGGACGGACTGGATTAAGTAATTTGTGAAGTTCCAAATATAGTTTCGCTATAGGTGAAATGTGAGCGTGGCGTGGGCCGTGAGAAATCTCACATGGCACGAGAGGGCTCCAACTCGTGGATTCGAGTTGTGGTGAAACCTTAGTGGCGGTGTGATTATTTTGGCTATGGATCATCGAGCATGCCTTGTCACGAACTCTCGCCGCACACCTAAAGCGGTGTGTTGATCGCGTGGCTCAAGTGAGAGGGAATGTCTTGTGGGTAAAGTTGTACACCTCTGCGAGTAATACCTATCTCGGATAGCCGTGTTCACGGTCATGAACATGTTGAGTAGAGTCTTCACAGATTAGACTTGGATTTTTATAAAACTTGATTTCGACAAACAACGGTGGTTTTGTAGTGGTCCAAGGCGGATTCCGTGGTTAGGTTAGTGTAGGTGGAGTCTACACTAACGGATATTTTTGTTCAAATATTGTTTAAGTATATTGTATTAAATTCAGCCTTCATACTTACATGGTTATAATTAAAATTCAAGTGCCGCTTTTCGCACAAATAAATTGTTAAGCCTTCCTTTGCCAATCCTTATGCATGCATTCTATTCTGTTAAAATTTCTGGTGTAACTTGCGTAAGCACCAATATGCTTACCTTGAGAGAGTACTTTATGTGCTCACCTTGCTAAAATCCGTTGCGGACTTGGCGGCGACTACGGCCAGTGAGGACTACTTCAGCGAGTAGGATCGTCTTCGATCATTCGCTGTGGGAGGCTGGATGGGCTAATCTGCTATCTTTACTATTTTTCGCTGCTTTTATTTTCTGTTGGCCTTGTGCCATTTTGTTGTAAGACTTGGCCATAAGGCCGTACTTTTAATTAATAATATTCTGTGGTGATTTTGTATGATATACATTACTGTGACCCTCTGTGCACTAGCTTTTCCTGAGATAGTGCGACTTACACAGAGGGACTTGGAGTTGTTATTTCGGGTCCCGACATTCACTGCCGAGTAGACTAGTCACCTAGTAAAAAGCCCCCTCTTGCGCTAACAGAACATCTCAATGGCAAAATCGAGGTTAAAATATTATAACTTAATTAGTTAGATCTATCTTGTACTAGACATGTAGTTGTACGATAAGCTGTATGATCACTTGCTCAAGTAAAAAACTATTTTGTATAACAAATACCAATGACACTACTCATGTCATGGTACTTCAATTTTATAACTGTAGTTGACTACCACGATTCAATATCTCATTAAATCAAAATTAATTAATTAATCGACATATGATGATGAGCCCAACGTATTACAAGCATGGCTAAGCAAACTAAACATACAATCCAAGTAGATACTAGTATTACATCATTAGATATTTACCCATCCTATAATAACAATGGAACCATGGTATTCAAATTAATAATTGAGAGAATTAATCAAATTGGATTATAATTACCAGATACAAAGGTTTGTATTAAATTATCAATGCACAGTAATTTAAAATAAAATAATAAATAATATATTTGAAAACAATATGTTCAACATAATCAAAGGTCACGACTTACCTTGGTCTTGCTCAATTACCAATTCTTGATCTTCAGTTCCTGCTTCTATTTCTTTGAAGATATTATCTAACAAGAGAGAGAAAGCAAATGATACACAAATAAAATCCAAACAAACTTCAAAATCTATAAAACTAGAACTAAAAGATAGATCTCAATTTTAAATAAATTTAAGAAGAAGAATCGGATCAATCAGAGTTAGGATGGAGAAGACGTGCCAAAACATGCTAGGCATATTCGTGCTCTTCATCATACTACGTGCCATGGCAACTAACATCTGGTTCCTCCTCTCAACCACCCCATTTTCTGAGGAGAGTACGGGGTAGTTGAGTATCTTCTGATGTCCATCTCCTCATAGTAGATGATGAACTCTTTTGACTTGAATTCATCCCCCTGATCCGTGCAAAGCATTTTCAATTTTTCTTCTGCTTTAACCTCTCTCACTGTGTTAATCTTCTTGAAGGATTGAAAGGCTTCATGCTTGGATTTCAATAACACAATCCATATATATCTACTATAATCATCAACTACCAGTGAAAATATTTATTCTGGCTAGAATTGGGGTGAGATAGGCCCACACAAGTCGCCATGCATGAGCTCTAGTACTTTACTTTCCTTGAATTTCGCCTCCTATGGGAACTATGTGAGGCACTGCCCCAACAAGACAACCATCTTACAATTGCACCACATGGCTCTGCTGGGAGGCCTTCGACTAGACCCTCTTTGGTCTAGTTTCGCAACACTTGGAAGTTCAAATGTCCATAGCGCACATGCCATCTCTATGCATCACCGTCAAGACGTGCCATCAAACATACCAGCTGCATGAGGTCAAGATTGAGGATGTACAGGTTATTTCTCCCTCTCTTGATCCGAACTAGTAACTATCCATGACGATTAAACATGCATAGGTGGCCATCTTCCAACACGACCTTGCAACCACGCTTCTCGAGCTGACCCAAGTTGATTATATTGCTAGTCAGTCTCGGGATGCAGCACACATCCTTCAATGCCTTGTGCTCATCTGTGCTTCCCGATCAGCACCATCTTTGTGGCGCCTATGGTTACTACCGAACCATCACCAAACTTCAACGTGCCTCCAACCGATTGTCAAGCTCGGTGAATTACTTCTTGCAACTAGTCATATGATTGTTAGCTCCTATGTCAAGGTACCAAACGTTGCTATCATTCTTCTCGTTTACTCTAAGATGGAGTTGAATGTTCTCTTCCACGAGCGTCACCACATCGGTGGAGTCACAGTCTGGTCTCCATCAACTCGCACGCCTCGAGCATCGATGAGCAAGGCCATCATCATCCTTCTGCACTCATTGCACCTTCTCCTTCTTAGGCTTGAGGCACTTGACGCCTAGCTTAAATTTCCATCTTCTTCTCAATTCCAATTTTCTTTACACCCCGTCCTAAGCCTTAAAGGTACATAGTAGCCCCTATCATCATAAGCATATAGCACAAACACAAAATAATTAAAGCAACTCACAAATAGTAAATTATATGAAATAATTTAGACAAATCTAGACTAAAAATACAACCTACTAATATCTCTAATACACACTAAGTTTCTTTATGACTCACGACCATATATGCATGCCCGGAAAACTAGTTAACATACATCATTTAAATTGTACCATTCTTCATAATTGCAACACAATTCACCTGAAATATTGATATTAGCATTAAGTGGTCCCTCAAATATCGATAGTAGTAATAACTAACTGGCCTGAAACACAGTACTATCATAAGAGCAACTGGCGATCAATCGTCGCATCATATATCGGGCAATTTCGGTGATGGTAGAGGAACATGGCTGAGCCCGAGGATGTTGCTCGGGAAAGGTGCACCGTCATCTGGACTAATCCTGAGGATGTTGCTCATGGTGGATGCTGCATACTTAGGGCTGGACAAAAAGCTCGAGGCTCGAGAGCTACTCGAGCTCGTAGTGGGCTCGGCTCGGCTCGGCTCAAACTCGAATTTTTTCAGCGAGCCAAGCCTAAGAAATAGCTCGGCTCACTAACGAGCCGAGCTCGAGCCGGCTTGCGAGCATCTCACGAGCCCAACGAGCCAGAGAGATCGATGTATATATTCGGTTGGTGCCTCGCTCCTCGCTCGCTCCACCCGTTCCCTCCGCTCCCCCGCGGCCCCGCCCGCCTCCCTCCCCGCTCCCCCGTCGCCTCCTCCCTCCCCGCTCCCCACCCCCCCCGCCGCCGCCTCCCTCCCCGCCCCCGCCTCCTTCTCCCTCCTCCCTCCCCCCAGCCTCCTCCCTCCCGCCCCGCCCCGCGCCTCCTCCCCCGACCCCCACCACCGCCTCCTCCCTCCCGCCCCGCCGCTCCTCCTGCTCCCCCGCCTCGCCGCCTCCTCCCGCTCCCACTTCGTGGGCACGACACAAAAATGTAAATCCCTCACGTTGTATGCGGGCCCGTCAGGAAAATTAAAGCCCGTGAGGGATGATTCGTTTTCTAGTAGTGATGGAACAAAAGTTGAATCTTCTATCTACTAGCTAGTAGTAATTAGGATTCTGGTTCATCTCTTCTCACGCATCTCAGGTTACAAGACATAAATGAATAATATGTAGTGCAATATTGAGTATGAAATTGATTTTGATCGGATCGCGAGTTAAGGCAAGCATGGATCGTATAGTCCCATGTATATACGTCGACTGGAGCATATTTGAGAGAAACTCATCACACCAATTTAGTCGATCTATGCTATAACATATACATATACAACATTAAGCTTTATGCGTCTTTGAAATAACATTAGTTGTTTCTAATAGGTGTTGAATGCAAATTCAAATTGGTTTGAGCTCCCATTAAATTAGAAAATTTTTGCTTTTTAGTCCACATTTTGAATGTTTTTTTACAAATAGACCCTAGAGAAAAGATTTCAAAAATAGATCCCGACACGGCGCAAGACACATGGCCAGAGATATATACCACAGCGGCATGGCCTTTGCGCGTGCTATGACACGTAGAATGCCACGGTGGCATAGAATGGCGCCAAAGGTCATGGCGCCGTGCTATATACCCTCGGCGCTAAAGGGTGTGGCGCCGTGCTTTGGGACTTAAGCCCGAGCACGGCCCACCCCCCCCACCCCTCATTCCCCAAACACACCCGAGCGCACAGTGCCGCCTCCTCCGCCTCCGCTCTCCCCTCCAAATCCGGGCATTTGGGTTGATTTTTCTCGGGATTTTTGTTGCAAATTGGTCAAGCAAGGTGAACTCCCTCCCCTCCCTTGATTTTTTGCAATATATGTGATTGTTTTGAGGTACATTTCGAAGGGGAAGATTTGAAACTCTACATGAAATGTAGTTGAATTTGGCTCGGATTTAGGTTGGATTGATGTTGAATATGCGTATGTAAGAGTACTTATGGGTGTAGATTCGTTTTTAGGGTTTGATTTTAGTGAGATTGATGAATCCATGTGCTAGGTTTAGGGTGTAATATGAATTTAGGGTTTGATATGATTGTAGTGTTTCATATGAATACATATGAAATTGTTGAATTAGGCTTTGATTAATCCATGTGGTAGATTAGTTTTTATGGTTTGTTATGATTTTAGGGTTTGATATGAATACATGTGGAATTGATGAATTAGAGTTCGATATATTTTTAGGGTGTAGATTGGGTTTGTAGAAGTGCGAAATGTCATAGAGAAATTGGCGATTACTGAGATTTTGTTATAGCAGCCGATTGGACTGAAGTCCGTTTGCTTGTTGTATTATAGATGGATAAGCTGGTGAGTTTGCACCATGGTGGAACTGTGAAGAGAAACACAAATGGGGGTGTTGATTTGGAGGGCATGGAAGAGACCACGTTGCTATTTAGTTCTCGTCCGTCGTATGGTGAGATCATTTGTCGCTTGAAAGAGACGCTGAGATGGACAGATGAGCATGGTGATGTCATTATGCAAGGATTGATTGATGTTGGGTCGTCAAATGGGCCGCGCATAAAGAAGATGGTTTCGATTGGCAGCGACGGCGAATGGGATAACTATGTGGTTGTCGTTTTGGACTCAGAGGTCAGAGCACTTGAGTTGTTCGTGCGGATGGTGGTGAGAGATCCATCACCTCCTAGGGCTGCATTCGATCTCAATGACTCACCATTGGTTGGGTCACCAGCTCATGAAGAGGTTGAGGTGCAAGTTGAACCCTCAGGTGAAGTATGTGAGGTTCCATTGACTCAGGTAGAAGCTGACTCTGAGGATGTCGATGACCAGTCTGTTGGTAGATTCAACGAGGAGACAGTGTTTGATGAACCCATGGTTTGTGTAGCATCTAACAGGGTGGATGTAGAGCTTGCGGGAGACGAGGTTGCTTATGAGGATGCGAGGGCTGCGAACTCAGATGATGATAGGCGATCCAACGGATGCAGCGAGAGGGTAATGAGGAGGTCGTGAACATAGGAAGCTCGTATGATCTCAAATGTTGTTGCGCGAACCCTAGCTGCATATGTCGTGCCACTACCACGACGGCTAGCCACGTCAGGTGGCCCCCTCAACACTCCATGTGGGTGCCCGCGAGGCTCGTTTGGCATATAGTCAACGAGATGTATGGTTGTACTTTCTACCAGTATGCACGCTCTCTATGATATGGACTAGAGAGAGTGATTAAGCTAGTAATATGTCGTCTTTATTTTCTTATGTTCGTTGTTGTGTTCATGGTGTGTCGTCAGGACTGGTGCTTTGATTTAATATATCCAAAATTAATTTTTTTTCCTAAATATAACTTCACAAATATATACGAATTCTATACCATAGATTCAGGAAACCCTAAAAGAAAACTAATCGGGCCAAATCAAGTCTCAATATACAAAACAGCATACAATGTACATATACATTCAAGTCTCAATAACGTGGAACAACATCAGTTGATATTCCGTCAAATAAATAAGCACGATACATAGCATTACGACACAATATCATAAAATATTTCACAGATTCTAAAAACATAAATAGGTCCACATACATACTTCATAAATTCTCAAAACATACATATACGTCCACATCAAACATACATATCAATAACCTACTGAGTACATCGAGGCCACTTCCCCTTCCTCTGAGCATCAGGGTACTCCTCAAGGGCTGCCTTGACACGTCGTGCTCTCTCTATCTTCTTCTTCCTTTCACCCTTGAGCCTTGCCACGGCCCTCCTACGCTCCTCCTCGCGGTGCTCCCTTGTGGCCTCCTCCTGTTTCATCTCCCTTTCCCACCTATCCTTTCTTTTTTCATCTCACTTCTTGGCGGCGTTAAGGTACTTCTTGTCATCCTCAGCGATCTCGGTGTCGATCCACTGCTCAAAATCACAAAGCGGTGGAGGCTCCTGCAGATGTACGCATTCGTTAAACCAACAGGATTAATACCAAATCGATGAATCAACAATACAACATACCATCTTGCCGAGGGCGAGCGCCACGTGGCGGATCGAACTCCTAGTTGCCCACATCGGTACCTCTGCCTATGTCTCTCGGTTCGTCCGATCTCTCGACCTTGCAAGGATCGCCGCAAAAACACATCGGCATGGCAACACTAGGTGGAGGTGGCAAACGGGTGAAGCCCATCACAACCTAAAACGCAAAATTAATAAGACAACTACAAATGAGTATCTATCATTGTTACCCAAATCAAACCCTAAATCAAACAAAAAAAAACGAATCTACACCTACAACTATTCTTATATTACGCATACTCAACGCTAATCCAACCTAAAATCGAGCCAAATCAAACTAATTTTATCTAGGGTTTCAAATCTTCCACCCACGAAATGTACCTCAAATAGAACATATCTATTGCCAAAAATCAAGGGAGGGGAGGGAGCTTATCTTGCTTGGTCGGTTTGGAAGAAAAATCGCGAGAAAAAACAACGGATTAGCGTGGATTTGGAGGGGAGAGAGTTGGGGGGCGGAGCTGTGTTTGCTCAGGCTGAAGAAGGGAGTGAGGGAGTGGGGGGCCGGGGGGGCTTAAGTCCCAGATAATGGCGCCACGTCCTTTAGCGTCGTTGTTACATAGCACGGCGCCATGGCCTTTGGCGCCGTGCTACACCACCCTAGCTCATACGTGTCATAGAGCGGTGCCAAAGTTCCTGGCGCCGTGCTATGTAACCCCGGCACCATGTGGTTTGGCGCTGTGTCGGAGGTCCATTTTTGGAAATCGTTTTCCCAAGGGTCTATTTGTAACAAACTTTCAAATTTTGGGCTAAAAAGCAAAATTTCTACATTAAATTAAACCAAGCTTGTGCTACTAGTTGTCAAAGATCACACACAATTACTTCGAGTTGAGATCAAATTCAACTCACTTCTGCTCTGATTGGTTTCAACCCTATTTATAGGATAAATTCAACATTTATGACAACTAATATATATATATATATATATATATATATATATATATATATATATCCTATATAGGAAGCCTCTTTTCTACACCCAGGTGTAATTACACCCTATGTCATATCTCACAATGTAGGGAGTATCTCGCGTAACGGAGAGTATGTACGTGTAGTATACAAGTATTTAAGACCATCTAAGTGATATGAAGAATTTTTTAGGGGTGGTATGTATATTTTTTTGACATACTCCTTTTTATATACGTATATAAATGTATTTACAAAATACGGTAAAAACTATGGACTTCTTTGTAATTTTTTATGTGGTTCACATTGAAATATCTTATAATTAGTACATGAGTATATCCAAGGTGATAAAGGAGTATTTGAAATTCGTTTAGGTGGTTTATTAGAGGTGGGTGTAATTACACCCAAGTGTAAAATATTTTCTATATATATATATATATATATATATATATATATATATATATATATATATATATATATATATATATATATATATATATATATATATATATATATATATATTAATGTAATGTTTGTTTCCAAAACACGTCTAATGGTCCGATATGCACCATTTTGTACATTACATATGTATATGTTATACAAGTCTATTTGCTATAACGGTATGATATTCTATATAGTTAATGTAGAAAGTAGAAGTCACTACTAGAGCGGATCATCCCTCACGGGCTTTAGTTTTCTGGCAGACGCATAGAGCGTGAGGATATCAATTTTTGTATGGGCCCACGTATCACCGTCGCAAAAATACATTTTCTGTCGAGCTCCTAAAGCCGCCAAGGAAATAAACTATTTTATGACGGAATTACATGAATCGTGAGGATAATTGGAACATAAGCCCGTGAGGCTTCGATCCACCGCCAGCTAATTTCGTGCACACGCGCCAGAACCCTAAGACCCAACTTTTCCCAATTTTGCGGCCGCGCGCCCCATCCCTCACCTCCTCCTCCCCAACCCTCGCGCCTCCTCCGCCCCATCCTCGCCGCTGCCTCCTCCTCCTCCCCATCCACTGCCGCCTCCTCCCCCAACCCCTCGCGCGCCCACCTCCTCCTCCCCATCCCCTCGCGCCTCCTCGCCCCAACCCCTCGCGTGCCCGCCTCCTCCTCGCCATCCCCTCACCCGCCTCCTCCGCCCGATCTCCCGCCCGCCCGCGCTCTTTCTTCCCTCCCACGGTCCCACCGAGCGCGCTCTTTCTTCGGCCTCCGCCGCCGTGGCTCATTCTTCCCGCCCGCGCTACTCCGATCCGCGCCACCATCTCCCCTCCCGCGCGTCGGCCAATCTCCCTACCCGCCCGCCACCCATCGGCCTCCCACCCGGCCGCCAGTCCGGGTCATCCTCCTGTCGGCTGGGTCATCCTCCAGATCTAGATCCAGGCATCCAGGTACTCGAGATCCGCCTTATATATTTGACTACCAAACAATTACTTGATTCTCCCTTGTAAAATGTTCTTATCTCCTGTGATGAAATCATGAAACTTGAGCACCATCTTTCTTTTTGTCAGATTTCTTATACTTCCTATACTGTCTAACTGGACAAAGTGAAAGAACTAACTGGAGGATCTTTTGGCGGGGGGATCAAAGGCACAGTCGCACAAGTAATGTGATTTTTGTCCCTTTTGTGGTTTCATATGTATCACCTTTGTGGATCTGACAGAACATTTCTAGTTTAAACGAATTGATGCTTTGTATCTAGCCTATCCTACGCATGTACAGAAGATGTCCTTAGCATATTCAGATATTGCAGTTGTAAGAACAATGCTCTTGTTGGTGCTAAAATTGCTGCTCTTGCCGATGTTTGCGAGAGTAACAAAGTACCCGTTCCTTACTGCCCAGAAGACAAAGCTACCCGTTCCTTGCCGCCCGCTGGACATTCTTGAGACAAGTGAGTTATCATGACCTGGGCATCGTGTTCTTCCTCTGCTATATATGCTTGTATGTTCTTTTCATGATATGCTATATACAAATGCAACATACCTAGTTTTAATAAATATAATTTTATGCCTGATATATTCATGTTATGCACATAGAACTATTTCATGGTAGACCATGAATGGATGTATAGTGGCTGGCAGCGTGGTAAAGCTCCCTCAAATGAATGGATTGAACAAACTACACAGTTCTTAGATCATGCATTCTCAAATCCTAGGATAGTTGAAGGTGACACCATTAAGTGTCCATGTGCAATGTGCAGGAAGTATTTTAGGCACAACAGGCATATTGTAGAGTTGCACTTAAGTAAATATGGGTTTAGATCAAACTATCAAACATGGACAACACATGATGAACATGACCCTTCAATAGATCACGAGGAAATCAATGAATGTAATCGGATGGACAATCTGTTGATTGATGTAGGCGGTGACCATCCACCAGGAATTGATGAGGAGCCAACGGCCTCTACCCAGGCTTTCTATAGAATGGTCGCTAGCGCTCACAAACTAGTCCATGAGAACACAACATATTAAAGTCTGTCTGCTGTCGCTCGTTTGCTAGCTATGAAGTCACAATACAATATGTCAATTGCACACTATGACGATATATTACAAATAATTCATGAACTTTTGCCTCCGGAGTCTAAGTTGTCCGAGGACTTCTACCGTTCAAAAAAGTTGTTAGAGGGTCTCGGAATGCCATATGTGAAAATTGATGTGTGTTATAATAACTGCATACTTTACTGGAAAGATAATGAGCATAAAGACAAGTGTGACTTATGTGATACCTCTCGCTATGAGGTAGGCCATAATAAAGTCCCACGTAAAGTATTACGGTACCTACGCATTATAGATAGACTACAAAGGTTGTATGCACACGAGGAGACAGCAAAGGTAATGTGGTCACATAGTCAGTCAACATCTGGTAAGATGGTGCACCCATGTGATGGGGAAGCTTGGCAACAATTTGACGAGGATTTCCCAAACTTTGCAAGTGATCCTAGAAATGTACGCCTTGCTATAGCAGCAGATGGTTTCACACCATTTAGTTTGGGTGCTGCTCCTTACTCATGTTGGCAGTGTTTATGGCTCCATTAAATATTTATTTGGGCATCTTTGTTGAAGTCGAATACATATTCCTTGGCCTTGTTATCCTTGGCCCTGAACATCTTGGGAAAAAATAAATATTCTAATGCAACCTTTAGTTGTGAACTTATCAAGTTGTGGGAGGGGGTACAACATGGGATGCTTCACTTAAGCAAAACTTTACAATGCGGGGAGCATATCTATGGTCAGTTCATGATTTTTTTGCATATGGTATGTTTGCTGGTTGGAGCACACATGGTTCGTTTGCGTGTCCAGAATGCTTGGGTGACAGTAAAGCATTTCAACTCCGTAATGGTCGCAAGGTTGCTGGTTTGATTGTCACAAATGCTTCCTACCTAGAGACCATGAATTCAGAACCCAAGGTAATGCATTTCGAAAGAACACAGTAATACTTGAGGAGGTACCAAGGCATTTAAGGGGAGAGGAAGTCGAAGCCCAAATAGATGGTGGCATGCCCCATGGCCGTGTACCAATAGGGAATGGTGCTATCAAGAAGGATGCTATTCTAGCAGCTGCCAAATCAAGAAACATCAGGCCATCCCATTCCATCTCTTATCGAAATGTGATTCGACATAATCAAGAACTACTCGAGATACAAGAAGTTCACTTGGATGATCTTGGTAATAATGTTCATTCACACACATTTGACATTCTGTTTTCTATACATGATGGCCCACTATTGTTGTCCACATTTATTTCAGATCATCACACATCTATTGTTCATTTGTCTTTTCCACATATAGCACTCTCTCCTATTAGCAAAAGTATTACTACTCCTACATGCATGCAGCTGTAGTGATGGTTTGATCTCAATCTGTAACGAAAGCAAAGCGTTCATACTTCTAGGTGCACTAATCCACTTGTACAAGGTTGTTGTTACTTTTCTTCAGAATGTCCATGGTACATTAAGCCAGAAGTAATGAAATGCATCGGGACATTGTGTAACCATAGTGTGAATTTGGCACAACTTGCTTCCTATCCAAACTCTTCATGTTTGTGCTTCACGTCATGGAATTAGGTCTAAACAACTAAGATTTGCCAATAAACTTTAGAGTTTAAGTTGTTACTAATAAACTTTAGAGCGGTTAGAGCGCTATGGCCGGAGTTGAATTCAGGTGTAATGCACACTTAGATAAGCCTAGTAAAAAATGTGTAGGTGTTTGCACCGGAACTAGCTTAATTAGCAGAACAAAATATCAGAGGATGCCATGTTAGTACAGATTGTGCATGTCTTTGCTTGCATTGCATGGTTAGTACAGATTGTATAGTTCGACTTCAAATGGTACTTTCCAACTGTAGATGCTTTTTGAGAAGATGGGTGAACAACCACCACCAGAGATGCTACGCCGTGGAACACCTACACAAGCACAGGTAATATCGTTTAATACCTACAATTATTGCCTTGTGTACAAACAAAATTCCCTACGAACTATTATTTTGCCTTGTTCTAGAGTTCAACTTCCATCTGTCACCTTTGTCATACGGAGGACCATTTGTACTATGCAACTAATCTTTTTTTGGTGTATCAGACTGTCAACAAGCAATACAACAATGAATGAGTGGACTCATGTTGAATGTTCTAAATATGGGCATAACTTGAATCTCATTTACTTAGAGTCGATGGTAAGGTGGCAACTGACTTTTCTACTAGCTAGTACACCCATACTTATGAGTTGTTTACGAGGCTAAACTAATCTTGAGTATATGCCAACCTGCAGCTAGCAAAAGCAGTAACATATATAGCTACTTTCTTTACACAATTTTATGTTGAATTAACAAGAACACTTAGATCCTTTTTTTGTTGCTATGATCTTTTATGTAGTTATGAAAACTATCTACCGTGCATGTTGTCGATGGTAACGTTGATGTAGCGAGGGGACAAGCTGCGATGGCGACATTGATGGCGACAACAACCATCTTTGCAATGTGATTTTCAGTGATCTCTTGTAGTTCTTTTGACTAGCTGAACTTGAATGTAATGGAAATAGAGACTTGAGACTTTTGTATGTGGTACTTCATTTTAGATGTCTTTTGGATTGATGAACCAATCTGGAGGTGAAGTTTATGAATTGGTATGCTTGTGTGAACATGAATCAATCTAGGGATTGTTTATGAAAACTAAACTTTTTATATGTTTGTTTAATTATATGTTTCTTGATCGATGCAAGGATGGTGTTGTGATTTAGATATCAATGCTTATCTCGTAGTTGAACAAATCATTATAATTTGTTAGTAGTTTCGCCAATTTTCTTGTGGTTCAAACCATCGGCATATATTTTCTTTCTGGTAACACAAGCGATCCAACGAAATCAATTTTCACGACAGCTTGACCCCTCGAGAAAAATCCTTTTTTGTTGCGGGTTAGGATATTGTATTGACGGTGAATGAACCGTCGAGTTAAATTATTTTACTAACGGTTTGGCCCTTAGGAAAATGCAGTTTTTAGTGATGGGTAATACCGTCGAGTTAAATTTCACGACGGGTTCCGACCCTCGAGAAAATGCGATTTTCGTGATGGGTAATACCATCGGAGTTAAATTTCCTGACGGGTTCCGGCCCGAGAAAATGCGGTTTTACATGACGGGTAATACCGTCAAGTTAAATTTCACGACGGGTAACCGTCGACCAAATTTAATTTTCCTTTCCAGCCCGGCCACGAGGTGTTTTGCTGACGGGAACCCGTCGAGGAAATTCTTGGCGGTTTTGTATTTTCTGCGGTTTTGAACCGTAAGGGATGATCCGTTTTCTAGCAGTGAGTGAGATGAAACACAATAAAATGTCAAATTAGATTTGAAGGACCCGCTTTCAACATTTTATGAGAGTTCAAGAGCAAAGAGAATTAGAAGGTAATTCACATTTACTAACCGTAAAACATAAAACTAATTTAATCAAACTTATTTTCTAATGACTTTGTGGAGATCTCACCTGATAGGCGGCGTCAATATCCTGCCTTGTGGAGGCAATGCTACCTGCAAGCATGGTTTGAAATTCTTCATTTTATCGTGAAAACAAATAAAGAATTCAATGGTATGTGCATATATAACGTAAAAGAAATCACATCTTTTATTTTGAATTGTATGATACCTATCAAGATCAGCCTGCTTCAAGAAATTTTCCCTCTAGCAGTACAGTGATGAGGAATTGAGAATATTATGTATTGAGCAATGCTCGCTCCAACTGATCATCAGTCAATGACTTGCTCCCTCCACCTAGTAATATAAGTCTAAGCCTACCGTATGCATAGACCGAAGAAACTGAATCTAAAAAAAATATTAATGTTATACATACCCTATTAAATTTCATACTACAACTACTCTTCCACTTTTATTGCATTAAAGCAGTGATATAGAGTGGAAATATGGCAATAACTATACTTCTATACATGGACTTATATTGTGGGATAATACTTTTCAAGAAAATGGGCTTATATTGCAGGACAAAGGGAGTACTATTACATGTACGTCATTTAAGGCTTGCTTCAAACGGCTTAAAGCCATGACTTTTTGGTTTTTTGATGTGTATTTTGGTTGCAAATGCACTATAACAGTTGTTATCTTTTTCTAAGTAAAATAATAAAAATAAAAATAAGAAAATAAGAAAAAAAATAAAAAATAGCACTATATCTTTTGGGACAATATAAAGGAATAAGAGGGAAAAAGAAAAAAAAGCAAAAAAACCTAAAAAAGCTTAAAAATCGAAATTAAGAAACTCAAAAGCTAAAACCATTTAGAGCGGCGCCTATTTGAACCTTTGTACTTCTATTTGGTCATAGAAATCTGCCACATACATTGGTAATCAATTTACACATGCAAAGTGCCAATCTTGTTGTCAACCCAGAATTATGTATATGTATTGTGCAGAAAAACAGAACCATCTTCATTAGAGTTAGGAATTTGCACCTAAGTATCCAAGATCTATTATTCTTACTTTGCGGGTAGGCACATTGTAGACTATCTTATTTCACTCTGAGGAGATAATTTAAACTATTATGAAAATATTCCATAGAACTTCATACCGCAAATACATTGTTTTCTGCGACATGAAATTCTTGAGGGTTTTTCTTGCACTAAATTATATTTATAATTCGTTATATGTTGGAACCACAAATTTTGTTAATTGACAAGGGCATTCCTCATTTTCCAAATAATCTGGCCTTTGAAAGGATTTTCATTTGTAATTGTACACACAACATGAACAAACTACTAGTCAATGAACTTGTAATTGGTAGGTACTTTTGCACAAGCAAGTTAACATGAAGAATGATACATACAGTGATGTGTAGTAGAGGATCAAAACATTGAAATCCAGATAGGATTTGGAACAATGAAATAATCACTCATTCCAGTCAGGTAGTCAAGCGTGTGCTGCTGTGCTAGACTTTACTTGTAAGGGTTTTAAGTACTGTAGAACTTCATGCAGGAAAGACATAATCAATTATGTTTTATTGTGATAAATGATGTGTGTTCTTGCACTATCTTATGTTTATTCTCTTCTAGTGTTTACAAATTTATCGTCAAGCCTAGATTATTAGGACGTACAGTAGTCATCATAATTCCCCGGCCACATCAGTACATCAATACAAATGCATAATGTATTTGTTTCTGCCGTGCATATTTGTTATTTCAGAGATTCCACGAGGACATATTAATTAACACTATATTAACCACAATGATCTTATTGGTGAAGCAAGTACACAAACTCCATTTTAACCTGCAAGATTTTGTGGCCACACGATAAAGAAAGGCAGAAAATTGTCATTATGCGATGGAAGATGATTTTAAGGGCAATTACAGTGGTACTACTGTACAATTACATGTAACTAGTCCACAACAAACACACAGTCGATTGACCAGCTATGTGTGTGTGTATGTATGTTTGTATTCAGCAGCAGATATGTATACATACACGTCCGAACTTGATCTTATTTCATGTGATTATTTATGCCTATGATATGTGATAGAATTAACTAAAACATGGTGTCAAGTATTTGTGTTTTGTTTTAAATTGCCCAATGGTGTATACATTTGCTAGCATCTTACACATACCAGGTCATATGAAGGACTGTACCACACAAATAGCAAAACCGTCTATGTAGTCTATGCGAATACCAGATTATATCGATGTACAAAATAGCAAATCAATTCACCTACATATTTCTGTAAAACAGCTTGTACTTGTTGCCACAAGAATGTGCTAATTGAAACAACCAGAAGATTTCAAAATCAAAAGGAAAGATTTTTGCTTAAAAACATGTTCTCGATCCTTGGTTTGCCCCTAATCTTTCCTCTAATCCCTCTCAAATCTCCTCCTAATCCCCCTCCCCTCGGTTCCCGTCTCCCCTCCCCGCTGGCGCCAGGCCGAAGCTGCCTCCTCGCTCGGTCGCGTCGCCGGGGCGCCGGACGTCCTTGCCGGCATCGTCAGCGTACTCCAGCGCCCCGTCACCTCGCGCCGCGTCGGCTACGCGATGGCCCCGCACCCTGCGTCACCGTCCCGTGCTCGCCCTCCACCCAGCGGACGCCAGCGCCCCCTTTGGTGCCTCCTTCGGACCGCGTGCGGCCGTGCGTCACCACCGGCGCCGGCCGTCTCCCTCCCCGCCAACTCCTGCGGCTCGTGCGCGCGCATGGCCACCCTCGCCCGCGGGAAGCTACCCGTCCCCTCCCATCGCGCGCCATCAATGGCCGCCTGGCCCCCACGACTCCCGCCTCGCCCTCTAAAAACCCGATCGGGACCCGGTCCCAGCCCGCGCTATCCCCTTCCCGGCAGTAAGCCTCCCCTCCCGGTACCCCCTCACCAGCGCCTGGCGCGGTCGTTTGGCGCGTCGTGATCCCCTCCACGGCGCGCGCCGCCGCCATCTTCCTCTTTCGGGCCTCGCCTTCCGGGCCGAGTCGGCTCCCTCCCGAGCCCGGCCGGCTGGCCGTGGTGGGCTTTCTTCCCCGGCCGCCATGCGATGGCTCGCGCCCCCTCTTTCTTTCTCCCTCTCCGGCCGCCACCGCGGCGAGCGGGGACCCTCGCGACCTCCTTTTCTCCCCCGCTTGCCACGCCGCCGCCGTCCGGCGCGCCGTGTCGGCATCAGAGCCGTGGCGGCCCGCAGCGCGCGTGGGCGCGCCTCGACCCACTCCCGCGCGAGCACCGCGTCAGGCCAGCAGCGTTCGGTCGGCGCGTGGGCGTCTCCCGGGCGGGCAGGTTATTGTTTAAATGAGCAGTCGCTTTTCTTTTCAGAGAGTTTTATTCATTTCGAAACAGAAAATCCAAATAAATCCTAGAAAATTCCAGAAAATCCCAAAATCATCAAATTATACCATTTGCTTTCAGTTTAATATTCTCAACCTATTTTTGGCCTCCATTCCTCCAGTTATTCCCAGAGAAAAATTCTAAAAATTCCTTTTGTGTATTTAAGCTTTTCTTTTTCTTAAATAAAATGTTTCTTTTTATTTCTTTTAATTTATTTCTGTTTTCTCGTATTTGTGCGCTAGTGTCGGGGATTCGAGAAGTTCAAGTGCAAGCGCAGGATTACGGAGCTACTTCGTTCGAGCTTGCGAGATCATCCAAATTAACGACAAGTCGCAATCCTTTGAACATATTGTACCCCATATTTATTTGATTATATGATTATGCTATTTTCATTATTATTGTTAATTGTAAAGTGCTAGTTTACGTACAATCAAAGGTTTAGAATGACATGTTAATTTTAGATATGTCCTACTACCGCTAAATGCCATGATTAATTTGCAGCCCTGCCTTTGTGAACCCTAGGCTTAAATTAAATGTATTAGTGTCACACATAAGTTACTATCATTGTCATGCAATTTAATTACACTAATAAGGATGTGGCGTGGGCGATGGATTAATGAAACCCGGGCTAGGGTAGGGTGGTATGGGACACCGTGCCTAGAATGGGCGTACTAGTGTGCGGTGTAGGGTAAAGGCGTTGTGGGACACGCGGCGGTCCCAGCTTCGCTTTTACTTGTAGTTGGTGGTTGCGGACCACGTGAAAATATAAGGACTAGACCCTTATGCCAAGCAAATGACATAGTAACGCTCGACCACGGTGTTGGCGTGTCAACCACGGTTTAGTACTGCTCAACTCAAGCGGTGTCTTTGCTCAGAAAAGTCGAGGTTGCGGACACGGCCTAGGGTTGGCGGCGAACATACACGGTTCCTTAACTCGATCATGAGGGTTAAGGTTGCGTGTGGGTAAAGTTGGGCAGCTCTGCGAGAGTCAACTAAATGGTATTCGAATACACCGTGCTCGGTTAGTTTGTGTCACTTAGGTGATTCGGTTGCTAAGCTTAAGTAGTGTTTACAAGCGTTTTAAGCTGGACTAGTGGATTAATTAACTCTTCGTGAAAACCCTAATCTTAAGTAATTGTCATTTCATGTGCTTTAAAACGTTTATGAAATAAAAGCGCATCCACATAAGATAATACAACCGATATATTCCCTTAGTTGATAATTCGTGCATGTAGTTAAGTTAGATGTTCCTTGTGATTTCTTGAGTTTGGTTAGCTCACGGCTTGCCAGAACAAATTCGAAGATCAAAGGCGGGATGTAAGTTCCCCGTAGAGGAAGCCGGAGGAGCCCTTCTTCGGCAAGACCCACGGCTTTAGGTCCTTGCGCGCTCGAGTCTTCCTTGGGAGTTGGTCTTTTGTTATGTAATATATTTTGGGCTTGCAGCCCATTGCTATGTAAGCGGGTTGACAACCCCTATCTTGTAATAAATGCTGGATTTTGTTGTAAGCGTGCGATGGTTCACTCTTGCGCGACATTAAATCTTGAACTATCACGTGGTTCGTATGGAAGGTCGTGTCATCTGGCCACAGTGGGAGGTGTTACAAGAAGTGGTATCGAGCGGGCTCCTTGACCGTGAGTTAAGACCTAAGGCAAACTAGGAAGCGATTTAATCGCAAAACCTAATTTAAACTTTAAAAGAAGTTTTGAAAAACATAAGTATTCTTCTTTGTCTTGGCCTCTCTTATTGCTACCTTACCTATCTTAGTTTTATACCTTAAATTTTGTTTATGCAAAATGTTTCTTGCTACTTGTCTAAATTCAAAACTTTTCGTCTCTCGTGGATGGTTAAACCGTGTTTCGCTCATGGCGCTTGGAGGATGGCCCTCTAAGCTTTGGGAGATTCGACAATACCTCGGAGGAGGAGGATATCACCGACCAGATCTTCCTTGTTGGTTTCTTCTTGAAGGAGCGTCACGAGTGGAAGGCATGGGTGACCACGACACCCCTGCCTATCCGCCCGATATCGAAAGGAAGTTCGTCACGGGAGGATCGATCGAGATAGCGCGATCCAAGATGCACGCCAAAAGGCGTAATCTACCTCGCGACTACTCGACTGGGTGGCGAGTCACCCGACTGATCGAGATCGCTTCATGGGGGCGATCCATCGCCGTCCTCGATTCGAGAAGTGGCGACCCGCTTGCGAGTCGCGGCATTGTGGCTCAGCGGGAGTATCGGTATGGCGTGCGTGAAGAGTCGGAGACCCCGGTTGCGGTGATGGAGGCTCGGCGAGAGGTGCGGCGGCCGCGCCGCCCTTGTTCGCCGAGGCGGTCGAGCGGGCGGCTTTCGATGCGTGGAGAGTCCCCAGCGTCTCCTCCTCGTGCGCCTCGCATGCGATCCAGGCGAGCGTAGGATGACTGGGGAAAGTACGCGCCGGTTTCGCCTGCAGCTCCTCTCGCCTTGCCCGGCCGGATGCCATGGAGGAATAGTTGTGCGCGGGAATCCGCTGGCTTAGACTGACCAGTGTAATAGTAGTACTTTTGGTATTGTAATGCAAGTTGTAACATGAACCTAAGTGAGTGCATGTACCACTTGTTTATTGTAAAAATTATATTAATTATCCTTTATGTTGTTTGCTTAATTATCAATACTCCTTCTACCTTCAAATTTTACTTTGTCCTTACGCTCTTGCTCTTATCTTATTTAGTCCTATACTTGCCTTGAAAAATTCAATATCTTACTTATCTACTCTTGTTCACCCAAAACCAGCTGCAAGGCTAACTTCAAGTTTCAATTGGCGGACTTCAAGATGCAATCGGGCCAGCGAGCGGACCGGACCGTGAGAGGCGGGTGCACGCCACGAATCGAGACAACACTTGCGGTGTATTCGCCATGATGGAACACATGAGATACCAAGCTGAGCAGAATATGGCGCGAGATGTTGGATCGGCATACTCGGATGCTCGAACAAATTGCAGCGAGATCCCGGAGTTTCTCGGTGGAAACGCGCCAATCGGGATGGTACCCCAATTACCACGATGGACGGACTTTCAAAAAACCCGCCCTCCAACCTACTCGTCGTGCGAGACCCTCTAGCGTGGATTGGCTGCTAGATGTAAGCGCAAGCTCGAGACAAGGATTACAGTGATGTTGAAATTTCACATTTCAGCTTTGAAATTCAAGGATCTCCCCGAGATGGTGGACAGTCTTATCAACTCAGAAGAGGCAAGAGGAGAGATGGAAGACTACAAGAAGCGCAAGGCAATGCGCAAATCGCAATCATTCTCACCTGGTGCTCAGCGAGCACGCACATCAGGATCATCCTCATCCCGACCCCAAACTCAACGCCAGTATGTGCTCATGCCAAAAGCTCAATCCAACCAGTCGTAGCAATATGCAACACCCTTGCCACTAGCCATCAAGTGCCCCACTTGTGGTGGCAACCATCTTGCCAGCAACTGTCCGCGGAAGACAAACGCCTGTTTCCATTGTGGAGAAGTTGGTCACTACCGAGATCAGTGTCCCCGGAGGAATTTGCCATCTGATGCAGCAAAGCTACAGGTCCAAAGTCAGCAGCAAGAAGTGAAGTCACAGGCCAGCTCTGGCACTTCCAAGGGAGGATACCTGCAGATAAAGCCGTGAGGGACCCGGGCCACCAAGCAGTACAAAGAAATTATACATCGACAGGCAAAGGTCGAGGCCGTACTAAAACAACCTTCCTAGCCAGGGTGAATCATGTGTCAGCTGAAGACGCAGCAGGAGCCAGTGACATCATAGCGGGTATGTTCCCAATCAATTCCATTCCTGAACTAATTTTATTTGACCCTGGTGCAACGCATTCGTTTATTTCAAAGAGTTTTGCTTCAAGAAATCAACTACCTTCTGTTTCCTTGCCAAAACCCTATGTGATTGAAACCCACGGGTTAGATGGAGTCCCACGATTGGGTGTGGTGGACTTAGTATCAAAATTCAAGGGTAGAGTTTAAAGCGATTTATCGCAACTAGATATGAAAGGACTAGATGCCATTCTCGCATGAATCTGGCAGCTGTGAATAAAGGAAAGGTGGATTGTGAAGTCAAGACAGTCACATTGCTTAGCCCTGAAGGTCAGGAAGTGGTGGTAGAAACAGACCGAGAGCTGATAAAGAATACAAAGAAACGTGTACTCAACGCACTAACAGTGACACCAGACCAAGTGCCAGTAGTGCAAGAGTACCCGGATGTGTTCCCAGAAGAACTGCCAGGAAGACCCCCTGACAGGCAAGTAGAACTTGCTATAGAGTTGATTCCAGGCACCAAGCCAATTGCTAAACACCAATATAGGATGTCAGCCAGTGAGTTAAAGGAACTTAAGAGACAATTAGATGAACTGCAAGAAAAAGAGTTTATTCGACCAAGTGTTTCACCTTGGTCGGCACCAGCTCTGTTTGTGAAAAAGAAGACTGGAGAACTGAGAATGTGTGTGGATTACAGAGGATTAAATGCCGTCACCATCAAGAATAAATATCCACTCCCGAGAATTGACGATTTGTTTGATCAACTCAAAGGAGCCAAGGTGTTCTCCAAAATCGATCTACGCTCAGGATATCATCAGCTCAAAATCCGTGAGCAAGATCGAGAGAAAACAGCTCTCATCACCAGATATGGATTGTATGAGTTTACAGTCGTGCCCTTTGGTCTAACTAATGCGCCCGCATATTTCATGAACCTTATGAATCTGGTGCTTATGGACCATTTGGACCGATTTGTAATAATCTTCATAGATGATATCTTAATTTATTCCAAGAATGAGGAAGAACATAAGCAGCACCTCCACAGGGTATTGACAAGACTGAGATAGCATCAGTTGTATGCTAAGTTTGATAAATGCAGTTTTTGGCTAAGAGAAGTTGCTTTCTTGGGTCACATTATATCAGCAGATGGAGTTAAGGTGGATCCAGAAAAGATTACCGCAGTCATGGAATGGAAGCAGCCCAAGACAGTGACAGAAGTAAGAAGTTTTCTTGGATTAGCGGGCTATTACCGCTGATTCATAGAAGGATTCTCAAGCATATCTCGCCCACTCACTCAGCTACTAAAGAAGGATAAGCCATTCATATGGACAGGTGCTTGTGAGGAAAGTTTTCAGCGGTTGAAGACCAAGTTAACAACGACACCAGTATTGATCCTGCCAAACCCAGAGAGAGAGTTCCAAATCTATTGTGATGCTTCCAAGCAGGGTTTGGGATGTGTGCTCATGCAGGACAGCAAGGTTGTGGTCTACGCCTCAAGACAATTAAAGCCACACGAGGAGAACTACCCAACACACGATTTGGAATTAGCAGCAGTAGTGCATGCACTCAAAATTTGGAGACACTACCTTCTAGGAAACCATTGTGAGATATTCTCCGACCACAAAAGTTTGAAATATCTGTTCACCCAGCCGGAGTTAAATATGAGGCAACAAAGATGGTTGGAGTTAATCAAAGACTATGATATAGAACTCCAATACCACCCAGGCAAGGCAAATGTGGTTGCCGACGCCCTTAGTCGAAAGGCTCGACGAAGCAAAGCCAGTATGACAGAGCACCCGCTAGAATTGCAGAAGGACATACTACGACTGAACCTGGTAATCACAGAACAAGGTAGTATGGCAGCCCTAGAAATCCAACCCCTATTGACGGATCAGATCAAGGCCGCACAGGATGAAGATGAAGAAATCCAGAAGCTTAAAAAGAAGATGCAGGAAGAGAGCTTAACGGATTATGCAATAGACAAACATGGGATTGTCACTTTTCGTGGTCGCTATTGCATACCCAACAAGAAGGAATTGAGAGATTTGATATTATCGGAAGCTCATTCATCCCAATTCTCAATTCATCCAGGAGGTACTAAGATGTACCAGGACTTGAAGAAGTATTGGTGGAATCAAATGAAGAAAGAAGTGGCAGAGTATGTAGCCAAGTGTGATGTTTGTCAGCAAATCAAGATAGACCATCAGAGACCCGCAGGACTATTGTAGCCCTTGCCTATTCCCGAATGGAAATGGGATAGCATTGGTATGGACTTCATCACTGGACTTCCCAAGACTCGTGAAGGATATGACGCTATCTGGGTCATCGTTGATAGATTAACCAAGGTGGCTCATTTCCTTCCGATCAAGCAAACCTGTGGGAAAGACAAACTTGCTAAATTATATTTGACAAGGATCGTGACACTTCATGGAGTTCCTAAAAAGATTGTATCAGACAGAGGAGCATAGTTTACATCCAAGTTTTGGGAGAAGTTACATGAAGCTATGGGTACCGATCTGAATTTCAGTTCAGCCTACCACCCACAGACCAATGGACAGACAGAAAGAACAAATCAGATTTTGGAGGATATGTTAAGAGCCTGTGCTATTGTGTATGGAGCAGCATGGAACACTTGCCTACCCTTTGCTCAGTTTTCATATAACAATAGCTATCAAGCCAGCATTAAGATGGCCCCGTTTGAAGCACTGTATGGCAGAAAATGCAGAACACCCTTAAACTGGTCAGAAGCAGGAGAACGACAACTTATTGGTCCTCAAATTGCTCAAGATGCTAAAGCACACGTCCAGATCATCTGAGATAGACTCAAAATTGCACAAGACCGACAGAAGAGCTATGCTGACAACCGCAGAAAAGATCTGAGCTTCGAAGTTGGAGATTTCGTGTATATCAAAGTCACCCCATTTAAGATAGTCAAGAGGTTTCAAGTAAAAGGGAAGTTAGCTCCGAGATATGTGGGACCATTCCAAATAATCGGGAGAATTGGAGAAGTAGCTTATCAAGTGCAGCTCCCTCCCAACTTATCTAGAATACATAATGTATTCCACATATCGCAACTTCGGAAATGTCTACGACAACCTACAGATGAAGTCCCATTGTCAGATATTGAGCTGCAAGACGATTGGACCTATCCTGAAGAGCCCTTACAGATACTCAAGACATCAGAAAGACAGCTTAGAAGCAAAAACATCAGATTCTGCAGAGTTCAGTGGAAGAATCACACAGCTGAAGAGTCCACTTGGGAAAGAGAGTCAGATTTGCAGCGGGATTTCCCCAACCTGCTCCCTAGACTAAGTTAATCTCGGGGTCGAGATTCTTTTAAGGGGGGTAGGTTGAAACAATCCAGAAATTTGCAAAACCCAAAAATTGAAGATTTTTGATTCTTGATCTTTGGTCGTCCCTAATCCTTCCTCTAATCCCTCCCTAATCCCCCTCCTATTGGCTCCCGCCTCTCCCGCCCGAAGGCGCCTCCCTCCCTCCCGCCTTCTCCCCTCCTCGCTCTGTACCCTCGCGCGTCGCCTCGCCCCGTAGAGCCGCTCGCTCCGTGCCCCCTTGCGCTGCCTCGTCCCTTTGCCCGCGTCAGCAGCCTGGTAGCGTCGTACGCCCGTGCGCCCACATGGCCGCGCCCTGTCGCCTCGCTCCCGCGTCAGCACCTCCGGTTCCGCGCCCCAACCGCCCGCTCCCCCTCTACCTCGCGGTCGCAGCGCCGCCCCGTCCTGTGCTTCCCCTTTCGGACCGCCGTGCAGCGCCTTGCGTCATCGCCCAGCCCGAGCTGTCTCCCTCCCCCGCCAACCCTCGCCAGAGCCGTAGCACCCTCGGCGTGAACTCCCTCGCCCGGTACAGTCATCCTCGCCGTCTTCCCCGCCGGGCACCATTAATCCCCGCCCTCCCCCGCAAGCCTCCCTCGCCTCCCCATTGCTTTATAACCCCATCGTGGCCTCAAGCGACGCCGCACCACCCCCTTCTCCCTCCCCGAGCAAGCAATCGAGGCCCCATCGCCCCTAGCCCCGTCGCCACCCCCTCCCCGAGCCGGTGAGCCCCGAGCCCGATCTCCCCCTTCCCCCGAGCAAATCCCAATTCCCCCCGGCTACTGCCTCCCCTTAACCCCCCAATAGCAATCCCCAACTCACCTGGGCATTTGCGCTCGCCGGTTGGCCCCGCAGCGTGGATCCTTCCCCTGGCCGCCGCAGCCGCCGCCGCCACCGCAGCGTGGATCCTTCCCGGAGCCCCCGAAGCCAGCCTGGCCGTGGAGGCCTTTTCTCTCTCCCCCCCGGCCGTGTCGCAGTGGCTCGCGCCCCCCTTTTCTTCCCTCTCTCCGGCCGCCACCCCGAGTGAAGGGGAGAAGAAACCCTCGCGATCCCCTTTCTTCCTGCCCGCCCCGCGTCGCCACCGTCCGCTGGCGCCACGTGTCGGTCATCCGGGCCCCGTGGGCGCGCGCGCGTGCGTGGGCCGCGCCGCTCGGCCCTCCCCGCGCGAGTGCGCGCGCGTAAGGCCGTATGGGCGATTTCCACCCGAGCCGCATCAGAGCCTGGGCGGCCGATCTTCGCTCAAGTGAGCGAGACCCTTTCTTTCCGTGTGAAAAATCCAGAAAATCAAAAATAAATTCTAGAATATTCCAGAAAATCCCAAAAATTACCAAAATATACCATTTTGCTTAGTTTAATATCCTTAACTCATTTTTGGCCTCCATTCCTCCAGATTCTTCCCAGAAAAATTCTAAAAATTCCTTTTGCGTTTTTGAGCTTTTCTCTTTCTAAATAAAATGTTTTTCTTTTATTTGTTTTTGATTAGTGTTTGTTTTCTCGTGTTTGTGCGCTAGTGTCGGGGATTCCGGAAGCTTCGGTGCAAGGCCAGGAACTAGGAGTTTCTTCGTTCAAGATTGCGGAGGTCATCCAAATTGACGGCAAGTCGCAACCCTTTGAACATATTGTACCCCATGTTATTAAATTATGTATTTACGATATTTTCATTATGGTTAGTTCTAAAATGTTAGTTTGCGTAAAATAAATTGTTTAGAATGACATGTTATTCTAGATACGTCCTACCACCGCTAAATGCCATGTTAATTTGTAGCCCCGCCATTGTTAGCCCTAAGATTAATTTAAGTGTACTATTATCACTTGCAGATTATTATCACTTTACGCAAATTATTTACACTAATAAGGATGTGGCCGCGGGCCGGTAGATTATTGAAACCCAGGCTAGGGTAGGGTGGTATGGGACACCGTGCCCTAGAATGGACGTACTAGTGTGGAGTGTAGGGTAAAGACGTTGTGGGACACCGCGAGGCGGTCCCCGCTCACCGCTTTACTTGGTGATGGTGGTTGCGGACCACGTGAAAATATAAGGACTAGACCCTTACGCCAAGCAAATGACATAGTGACCGCTCGACCACAGGTGTTGACTTGTCAACCCTGGTTTAGTACCTGCTCAACTCAAGCGGTCTTACCGCTCAGAGAGTCGGGTTGCGGGCTGGCTTAGGTTGAGCAATGAACGACCGGTTCCTTAACTTTCGATCATGAGGTTAAGGTTGCGTGTGGGTAAAGTTGAGCAGCTCTGCAGAGTCATCTAAATGGTATTCGAATACACCGTACTCCCGGTTAACGGAGCTGTGTCACTTGGGTGATTCCAGTTGCTAAGCTTAAGTAGTGTTTGCAAATGTTTTAACTGGACTAGTGGATTAATTAACTCTTCGTGTAAACCCCTAATCATAAGAAGTAGTTGTCATTTCATGTGCTTTAAAACTGTTTACAAAATAAAACTGCATCCACATAAAATAATACAACCAATATATTCCCTTCCGTTGATAATTCATGCATATAGTTAAGTTAGATGTTCCTTGTGATTTGCTGAGCTGGTTAGCTCACGGCTTGCCGAACAAATTCAGAAGATCAAGACGCGGATGCGAGTTCCCTCGTAGAGGAAGCCTCGGAGGAGCCCTTCTTCGACGAAGACCCTTGGCTTTAGGTCCCTGCCGCGCTCGAGCTTTCCTTGGGATTTGGTCTTTTGTTATGTAATATACTTTGGGCTGGCACGCCCCGCTGCATCTAAAACTGGGTTGATAAACCCTATCTTGTAATATATGCTGGACTTTTGTTGTAAGCATGCAATGGTTCACTCTTGCGCGACGTTTCGTACTTGACTATGCGTGGTCTGTACGGAAGGTCATGTCCCAGGCACCTCTGGAGACAGGGGCGTTACAGAAAATATGGCGAGAATGCTTATTTTCCTAAGAATCAGTTCATGTAACCAAAAAAGGTCAAAACTAGAAGAATATTTCCATGCTATTCAAAATCAGTTCTTATGAGATCAGCAATGAATTAAAATTTCAGTAATACTTGGTGTAGCATCGTCAACTCCTCTAAGATCTGACATTGCACCAAATTTTGGAGGTATATAAGGAATTTTTCCAAAATAAGAACTAACTGAAGTGGGACAGCAGTGGCAAAAAAAAATAACAGAGTAACTTTGAAGTAGCTTATAACAAGACAATATTTTTAGATAGCATTTTTTCGCCTAAACAGCAAACTTTGAAGTAGCATATAACTAGACAATATTTTTAGATAGCATTTTTTGCCTAAACAGCAAGCTTTTTGGGTGGTTTTAAATAACAAAATTCCCAGTGAAATGCAGCGAGTATTCCCCTTTTATATATTTCCAACGCATATAACTGTACTACCGTTTCCAACCCTTGTCTAGTTATTTATGGCTCAGGTGTGCCAGATTTTAGGAATGATACTTGTAAATATTATATAATTATCTAGAAAAGGTTATCATACATCAACAAAGCATTGAATTTGGTTACATTATATGGCCTGCATCAGCGTGATCATGTTATTCACTTTAGCAAAAGAGATAAAAAGAAAGATTTTAGCTTGATGACATGTTTCAAATGGAAGAATGAATAGGCAACATGTGTAGCACTAACGCTTTGGCCAGAATCAGTTGGCTTCCTAGGTCCCAATCGTTCAATTCAGTAAACTATTAGAATGCTAAAGAATCTAGATCTGTCGTTACGAGTTAATAATGAGTTTTAGTAATTAATGATAATCGATTTGTGAGACTAATATTTTCTATAAGTTGATAAAATAGGTTATGCCAGTGATGATGACAACTTTGGATGACTCTATATGTTGATTGTCATCAAATCAAGTAATGTGTGTCTTGTGTTGATGATCAAGTTAAGAACCCAAACTTAGAATAGAGATGTTTATCATCAAACCTCAAGAGGATGGGCAAGGCAAAGATATAACTAATATAGACAAAATGTGTGACTAGTTTTTTAACCAATCTCGGTGTTTGGTTGAGACTAGATTACTAGTATAGGTTACCGTCCTATTAAACAGGTCTTGATTAGTAACTTAAGTGTATCATGTGTTTATAGCTCATTATGCTTGCTCTAGCTCTTGGCATAATGTTAGTATATACGAATGTGTTTTGCAAATAGTTGAAACTCATGCAAAATTTCTTGTAGCATGTAACTTAAATTTACGAATATGTTTTGCAAGCTATTTGAAACCATGTCTCTAATCCTTGTGGCATGATTTTAAAGTTTGTGAACATATTTTGCAACATATCGTGGATTACGTTTTAACTCTTGTTTGCATGGTACTGCAATTTACGAATGCGTTTTGTAAATTTGTTGAAGTACATGCAAATCTAATCTTTGCTGGAAATTGTTAGCTAGTCTAACCGCCATGTGATGATCGGTCTGACCAGGGCAATGGTTGGACCGTAGGTTAGATGCCGACATGTATTTTTCAGAAGGGCATGTTTTTCTATCATCTCTAGCCTCGCTACAAGCAGTCAGATCACCATGTGCTGGCTGGTCTGACCAATGAGCACGGTCCAATGGGTATTTGTTGCCGATTGCTTTTTTCTAGAGAGCTAGTTTGTGCTCGTTAGCATCTGGTCTGACCACCGCTTGTCTGGGTGAGTGATTTGGTACTCGCCATCTCCAGATCGATGGAGGAGCAATCCTAATGGATTCGAGATGTTGGTTTTATTTATGGAGCCGGTCTAAATTATTTGGGCTTACCTTAACATAAGGAGACCGACAAGCTTCCGAACATCACGATAAAAAGATTTTGTATCAATCTTTGTGTTTACTTGTGTTCATTTACTTTGTGTAATTTACATTCTTAGAATTAAATTGATTGCTTGTCTCTTAGGTGTGTAAACCTTGATATATTCTTAGCTTGTTAATTTATTTAGTGAAACTAGATGATTGAGATATTTATTAAGAAAAATCAATTTGATTTACACTTTTGCTTCTAAAACTGATTTTAATGAAAGAAAATTTTAAAAGCGCCTACTGACTCGTCATTGTTACAAGTGCAGTTGGTGCCTATGAATACTCCCTATATTAAACCTGGAGGAATGCCTAGGCAATGCCCCCATCCATGTGTCTTGGCTCTCTACTGTAGCTTTGCTCTACTCCCCAATAATTAGTGCATTCAATTACTGTTAAACACACTTAATTAGTGTTAAGCACATTGATTAGCACTAACAGTAATTGATTAGTACTAATTGAAGCACTAAACTAAGGCACTGCCATGGTAGCGTTGTTCCCCATTAATTAACACACTGATTAGCACTAATAGTAATTAATTAGTTCTAATTAAAGCACTAAACTAATAGTATTTCATTTAATCCTAATCGCATTTAATTAGCACTAATTATTCGATGCTAATTAAGTGTTTAGGGTTTAGGGCCTCTTGTAAATTTCTTCATATGCCTTGCCTTGTGCCTCACCACTTTCTTTGCCTTCTTTTTTGTTGCTTTGTATTTCTGTATGTTGTCATCGCTCCAATCAAGATGCATGTGCTTGTAGCATATCTTATTCTCCTCAATAGCCTTTTGCACCTCCTCATTCCACCACCACGTGTCTTTAGATTTGCCTCTTGTCCCTTGAGTCACTCCAAGCACCTCTGTAGCCACCTTCCTAATACGAGTTGCTATCTCTGTCCATGTACTATTTGCTTCTTTCACGTCTCATTTTCCTTCCGCGATCATTCTCCTTAAATGCTTGTGCGGTATCCCCTTTGAATTTCCACCACTTCGTCCACGTGGTCTAGCGACCTTAGCTTGTCGAACCCGTAAACTAAAACGAAAGTCAAAGACTATCAACTTATGTTGTTGTACAACACTCTCCAGGTATAACCCTACAATCTATGCAGGCTCGTTTGTCCTCTCATAACAAGAATAAAATCGATCTGGCTAGAATATTGACCACTGTTAAGTAACTAAATAGGAACGTCTTTCTAAAAAAAGGTGTTACCTATCATGAGATCATAGGCTACAACAAAGTCGTGTCTCTCTTGATTCCTATCACCAACCAAAACCCCCATGCACCCTTTGAGACCCCCACTAGTTGTACCAACTTGACCATTTAAATCACCTCCTAACAAAATCTTCATTGTTAGGCACACTTCTAACCATTTCATCCCAACATTACCTCTTAGCGGCCTTATCCAGGCCTACTTGTGGAGATATGCACTAACAACATTCAAAACCAAATCGCCAAAGATTAGCTTGATCAGGATAATCCTGTCCCCCTATCTCTTCACATCGACAACTCCGCTCTTGAGATGCTTATCGATTAAGATGCCCACTTCATTCTTGTTTCGTTCTGTTACAGTATATCACAACTTGAAGCCGATATACTTTACCTCCTTCGGCTTTGGACCCACCTATTTAGTCTCTTAAACGCATAAGATATTTATGTCTCCTAATCACTGTATCAACTTAAAGGAATACGCGTAGGCTACAAAAGCAGAAAACAAAATTTTTCCTACCGCGCACACCAGGACATCATGCTAAGGAAGGATCATGGATCATTACCACTTAGACGCGCAGCACAGCGGAAGAAGAGTTGGAAACCGATCCAATCACGCGCGTCGAAGTAGTAGTGGAAGTAGCCGATCGTCCCGAATAGATCGTCTCCTCCACGCACGCCGATCAACACCGCAACGAGCAGCGCCTCCACCGGTATCCACACGTCCGGGGCTGGAACGCCGATCGCGAGTGTACTAGCACTCGTGAGCGGCTAGGGTTTTGCTATATGTTAACAGGGACGAATCCCCTCTGCCCCTCGCCTCCATATATATAGACCTCCTCACGTGGGCCTTGTGGACCGAGGCCCAATAGGAGTCTATTCGGATCTCTATCCGAATTGAGCCTATTTCCGAATCATATTCGAATTAGTGTTCCAACCCGTTAAGCGTGCGACCCTGTAGGTTCACGTATACTTGGTCGTGACCCGGAAACACCTTTCCGATCACCATGTTAATAGCGGCCTCTAGTAAGACATATTAACCCCAAAGTATATGTAAAGATCATATCGGCTGAACCTGTAATGTTCTCTCATGTACGAATCCCTTTGCCTCACGATATAGATTGAACTCAAGGCGAGACCTGTGTCATCCTCTTAATAGCTCAATCACTCTCTCGATTCCGTGATGGATTATAAACTTATGATTGACTCCTCAATCACCTTGGCATGGCCATGCACTTTCATAATCCATTACATCGAGGGGCCTAGAGATATCTCTCCCATAAGGAGGGGCAAATTCTATCTTGATCATTCACATCCCACTACATGTTTCATGGCAAACCCGAAGACTATTTTTATGACTACCCAGTTACAAAGTAGTGTTTAGTAGTCCCAAAATAAGCTACTACTCATGTTGGGAACCATGATGATCTCAAGTCTAAGGATTCTACATAAACACTACTTGAGACCAACTGATGATACATGGAATCTCTGTAGTATCTCATGGCAGGTCTATCCAACATATGTTCACTAACACATGTCCATATTATTGATTTGGTATCACCATACCATGATCCATGAGACATGATCATCAATCAATACATATGCTGATCTTTGTCTTTGAATCATATTTGTTCCTCATATGATATATGATCAGGGATTATTTAGAAATAGCAACATTTTAGTATTTAAGAGTCTCATGAATAAGTCACATACTCATTGATCAATAATGATGATGTCTATTTCAAAGAACAAAGTAATGTATCATAAACATAGTATGTGATATATACAACATCTCCATGTTGCCTCTAGGGCATATCACTAACAGTCTCCCACTTGCACTAGAGTCAACCATGTAGGTATCTAATACCCATTGCCCTAGTGTGAGCCTCATGCTTTGGCTGGGGAAGCGGCTTTGTCAACGGATCTGCAATGTTCAAATCCGTTTGTACTTTGCATATCTTCACATCGCCTCTCTCCACTATCTCGTGGATGAGATGAAATCACCGTAAAATGTGCTTGGACTTCTAGTGCGATATAGGCTCCTTGGCTTATGCAATGGCCCCACTATTGTCACAGTAGAGGTCCATTGGGCTGGAGGTACTAGCCATCACACCAAACTCAGAAATAAATTTCTTGATCCAAACAGCCTCTTTGGCAGCTTCAGAAGCTGCTATGTACTCGGCTTCTGTTGTAGAATCAGCAACCGTCTGCTGCTTGGAACTCTTCCAGCTTACCGCACCGCCATTCAGACAGAACACAAATTCAGATTACGATCTAAAATCATCTTTGTTAGTTTGGAAGCTAGCATCGGTGTAACCATTTACAACGAGCTCTTCCTCACCTCCATAGACGAGGAACACATCTTTAGTTCTTCTCAAGTACTTCAAGATGTTCTTTACGGCAATGCAGTGACTTTCACCTGGATCTGACTGGTATCTACTCTTAGCACTTAAAGCATACGAAACATCTGGACGTGTACAAAGCATGGCATACATAATGGACCCAATAGCCGAAGCATATGGAATCGCATTCATTTTATCTCGCTCATCAGGTGTACTAGGACACTGATTCTTGCTAAGATTTATACCATGTGACATAGGTAGAAAACCTTTTTTGGAATCATGCATGTTGAACCTTTTCAACACCTTGTCAATGTACGTATCTTGGCTTAATCCAATTAGCCTTTTGATCTATCTATATAGATCTTGATGCCCAGAATATATGCCACCTCTCCTAAGTCTTTCATATAGAAACTATTTTTTAATGAAGACTTAACAGATTCGAGCATAGGAATGTCATTTCCGATCAATAATATGTCATCCACATATAAGACCAGAAATACAAGTGCGCTCCCACTAGCCTTTTCGTAAACACAAGGCTCTTCTTCGTTCTTGATGAAACCAAACCCTTTGATTACTTCATCAAAACGAATGTTCCAACTCCGAGATGCCTGCTTTAATCCATAAATGGATCTTTGCAGCTTACATATCTTTCCAACTGATTGCGGATCGACAAAACCCGTGGGCTGTGATATGTACACATCCTCACTCAGATTTCCATTAAGGAAAGCTGTTTTGACATCCATTTGCCATATTTCATAGTCGAAATATGCAGCAATCGCTAGAATGATCCGAATAGACTTTAGCATTGCGACGGGCGAAAAAGTTTCATCATAATCAACATCTTGAATTTGTTTGAAACCTTTGGCCACCAATCACGCTTTGTAGATGTGAATATTTCCATCAATGTCTATCTTTCTCTTGAAAATCCATTTGCACTCAATGGTTTTAACACCATCAGGTGGATCAACCAAGTTCCAAACTTGATTACTGTGCATGGATTCAATTTCAGATCTCATGGCTTCAAGCCATTTCTCAGAGTCTGGTCCCACCATCGCTTCTTCATAGGTCTTAGGCTCATCATTGTCTAATAACAATATGTCCCATTGTTGAGTAGTCAAGAACATGTACCTCTCAGGTGCACGACGTGACCTCTCTGACCTACGTGGTGTCATTGTGTCCACAACAGGTTCATCAACAGTTTGTTCATTCTGTTGTAGTTTTGTAGGGGCCAAACGTTTCGGTGTTTCTCGAATTTCTTCAAGTTGCACTATGCTCCCACTATCCATTCTTGAGAAAAACTCTTTCTCTAAGAAGACACCATGACGGACGACAAACACTTTGCCTTCTTCTTTATTATAGAAGTAATATCCTTTTGTTTCCTTAGGATACCTGATAAAGAAGCATTTATCAGATTTAGGAGTGAGCTTATCAGATTGTAAACGTTTTATATAGGCCTCACATCCCCAAATCTTAAGAAAAGATAAGCTAGGACGTTGACCTGTCCACATCTCGTATGGTGTCTTTTCTCACGATTTTGATGGAACCACTGCTTAGTGTGAACAGGTCGTTTCAAGAGCGTACCCCCAAAAAGACAATGGAAGATCACTTTGGCTCATCATGGAGCGCACCATGTCTAATAAAGTGCGATTTCTCCGTTCAGATACCCCATTCCATTGAGGTGTTCCTGGCGGAGTCAATTGTGGAACAATTCCACAATCCTTCAGATGATTACCAAACTCATGGCTCAAATACTCGTCTCCACGATCAGATCGTAGAAACTTGATTGTCTTGCCTAAATGATTTTGCACTTCATTTTGGAATTCTTTGAACTTTTCAAAGAATTCAGACTTATGCTTCATCAGGTAGATATACCCATATCTACTAAAGTCATCAGTAAAAGTTATGAAGTACTGAAAACCACCTCTGGCTGTTAAGCTCATTGGTCCACATACATCAGTATGTAAGAGTGCCAATAAGTCATTTGCCTGTTCATCTTGACCGGTGAAAGGTGCCTTTGTCATCTTGCCAAGTAAACAAGATTCGCATGTCTCAAATGATTCAAAATCAAATGAGTGCAGAATACCATCTCTATGGAGCTTCTCCATGCGTTTCTCATTTATGTGACCTAAGCAACAGTGCCAAATAAACGTGGGATTCAAATCATTCGGACGTTGCCTCTTTGCATTAATGTTATAGGCCGGTGACCCTTCAAGAGTAAGAACGTATAACCTATTCACCAATGGAGTATGACAATAGAACATATCTTTGAAATAAAGAGAACAACCATTGTCCATAGATCTAAAGTCATAACCTTCTGCTTGCAAACATGAAGCAGAAATAATATTTTTGGAAAGGGATGGAACACAATAGCAATTATTCAATTCCAAAACTAATCACGAAGGTAAAGATAATGGCATGGTGCCAACAGACTACTGCAGCAACTTTTGCTCCATTGCCAACGCCAAGATCCACTTCGCTCCTCCTCAAATTTCTACTTCTTTTAGCCCTCGCAACGATTTGCAAATGTGAGCAACCGATCCGGTATCAAATACCCAAGAATCGATTGATGAAGTAGCAAGATTGATCTCTATAACATTTATACAGGAGTGAAGTCGTATTTCCTTCTTCTTCTCAAGATCCTCCAAGTACTTTGGGTAGTTCCTTTTCCAATGTCCTGATTGCTTACAGTAGAAACAATCTGCATCAGGATGAGCAGCGCCCTTCTTGTCTTTCTTGGCCTTAGAACTGCTCGCGATCGCATCAGGAGCTATCTTTCTTTTGACTGCGCTTCTCTTGACATAGGGCTTGCCCTTGCCTTTCTGCATCATCATCACATGATTGCTGCTTTTCTTAATGCTTTCCTCGGCAGATTTTAGCATCCCATGCAACTCAGCCAGGGTCTTGTCCAGGTTGTTCATGTGAAAGTTCATTATGAATGGATCAAACCTCGGGGGAAGCGACTGGAGAATCACATCAGTAGCCAACTCTTGGCTAAGAGGAAAACCAAGCTTTTCAAGACTCTCAATGTAGCCAATCATCTTAATCACATGAGGGTTGACGGGATTCCCTTCTGCAAGCCTGCACGCAAATAAGGACTTTGAAGTATTGAACCTCTCAGCCCTTGCTTGGTTCTCAAACATACCACGTAACCCTACAATGATATTGTAGGCATCTCTGTTTTCATATTGCTTCTGAAGCTCAAAGGACATTGTGGCAAGCATGAGACAGCTCACATCAAGGCAATCATTCGTTTGCTTCTCATAAGCTCTCCGTGCAGCCACAGTAGCATTATCAGGCAAGTCTTCGGGGTAAGGAGACTCAAGGACATACTCCTTGCGCTCTTGCTTGAGAACAATTCTCAAGTTGCGATACCAATCCAAAAAGTTTGTTCCATTGAGTTTTTCTTTCTCAAGAACAGATCGCAAATTAAAAGTACTGGATGCGGCGTTAGTTGACATAATCTACAACACAAGAATATGCAAAGTTTAGCACTATGTTTATATTTATCTTTTATTAAACTATTTAACAAAAGACTCCCACTATGAGTTTTGTAACAAAAACTCCCTCTAAGTTACATAGTGGGTCAAGATCCTCATTTCACTAATTCCTAGTGAGCTTTGGCATCACGGCTAGAAAACTAGTGACATGGGTAAGCAACACCTTGCTAATCACATCCCTATGTGACTCTACTTTGGGTGACATCAGTATGCCTCGGCCCCAATCTATGCCCCAAAGTCCAAAACTATTTTGATAACCTTGTTAAGTAAACCAAATGCTTTCGCATGTAGATGTCTGACATCTACCCCAAATGATGATGATAACCAATGGCACTCTACTTTGGTAGACCTACCATGCGGTGATCATTATCTTTTAATTGCAACATATGGAAGGGCATTAACACCTAATTTTAAGAGGGATTCTATCCTACCGAAGCAACATATCACATATATCATTGCATAAGAATAAGATAGATAACATTATAGATAAACACATTTAACTGTGAAGTAGTATGCCCCCAAAAGGTGATATCCATCTTCAAGTAGGTGTAGACGATCTCCATCCTCCACATCACTCCTTTAGGCCACCATGCTTAAAAGCTTGTAACCTCAAAACTAGGCTACTACCTATAATAGCTAGAAATTGAAAATTACAAAGATAGATTCAAGCATTAAGGTCGACACGCAGTCGTTAAATACAATATATATATACAGCTAACAATAGCTGAAATAATCATGACACGCAGCCATGAGCAGATGTTACATGCATCACATACATCTCATACATTCAAATAAGCTATAAGGCCATACTATTCACACCATTCCTGCAAAAACAAGTTAGGCGTAGAATTGCATTCTACCTAACGATGTGAACCTGACGCTATACAAGGGAGATACACGGCGGTCCCGCTGCCGGTCGTGCATGGAAGTCGAGGGGTTTTAGGTAGCGCCACAACACCCTCTGAAATTCTGATGCAATCTATTAAATCGCTATGAAAATCTCATCGGCCAATCAAATCAACCCAAATCCGAGCCATTCAAAAGTCTCAATTTTCATTAGATCAATCATATTGATCATCGCGATCGGTATACTTGAGGAGACCACAACACAAGACCTCGATCTGTTGCCTCGATCTACTGATTGTGCGCGTAGTTAGCCCCGATGGTGATTCCAGCCGGTAGGGACAAGTCGCGCGTACATCAAAGAAGGAGCACGAACTAATCTTTTTGGCCTTATGATGCTATCAACTCACACCTATTTCAACCCCATATGACCGATTGATCTCATCAACCCTTGCTACCACCGATTCATCATATGAACCACCTGATCTAGACTGTAATAGATCCAATCTACTACTACCGCATATCTACATATGCGCTAATCCAATTCCAAACTAAGCAAGATGGCTCGATACCACTAAAGGAATACGCGTAGGCTACGAAGCGAAAACAAAATTTTTCCTACCGTGCACACGGACATCATGCTAAGGAAGGATCATGGATCATTACCACTTAGACGCACAAAGTGCGTGAGAAGAGTTGAAACCGATCCAATCACGCGTGTCGAGGTAGTAGTGGAAGTAGCCGATCGTCCGACAGATCGTCTCCTCCACGCGCGCCGATCAACACCGCAGCGACGGCGCCTCCACCGGTATCCACACGTCCGGGGCTGGGCGCCGATCGCGAGTGTACTAGCACTCGTGGCGGCTGAGGTTTGGCTCGGGAGGTGGCGGCTGAGGTTTTGCTATATGTTAACGGGACGAATCCCCTCGCCTCGCCTCCATATATATAGACCTCCTCACGTGGGCCTTGTGGACCGAGGCCCAATAGGAGTCTATTCGGATCTCTATCGAATTGAGCCCATTCGAATCATATTCGAATTAGTGTTCCAACCCGTTAAGCGTGCGACCACAGTAAGTTCACGTATACTTGGTCGTGACCGAAACGCCTTCCGATCACCATGTTAATAGCGGCCTCTAGTAAGACATATTAACCCCAAAGTATATGTAAAGATCATATCAGTTGAACTTGTAATGTTCTCTCATGTATGAATCCTTTGCCTCACGATATAGATTGAACTCAAGGCGAGACACATGTCATCCTCTTAATAGCTCAATCACTCTCTCGATTCCGTGATGGATTATAAACTTATGATTGACTCCTCAATCACCTTAGCATGGCCATGCACTTTCATAATCCATTACATCGAGGGCCTAGAGATATCTCTCCCATAAGGAGGGCAAATTCTATCTTGATCATTCACATCCCACTACATATTTCATGGCAAACCCAAGACTATTTTTATGACTACCCGATTCACGGAGTAGTGTTTAGTAGTCCCAAAATAAGCTACTACTCATGTTGGAAACCATGATGATCTCAAGTCCAAGGATTCTACATAAACACTACTTGAGACCAGCGATGACACATGGAATCTCTGTAGTGTCTCATGGCAGAGTCTATCAACATATGTTCACTAACACATGTCCATATTATTGATTTGGTATCACCATACCATGATCCATGAGACATGATCATCAATCAATACATATCTTGATCTTTGTCTTTGAATCATATTTGTTCCTCATATGATATATGATCGAGGATTATTTTGAAATAGCAACATTTTAGTATTTAAGAGTCTCATGAATAAGTCACATACTCATTGATCAATAATGATGATGTCTATTCCAAAGAACAAAGTAATGTATCATAAACATAGTATGTGATATATACAACATCTCCATGTTGCCTCTAGGGCATATCACTAACACAACTATCTCTCTTAACTTACCTATTAAGGATCCTACATTCCAACTACCTATATGAATCCTACTCTTCCCATAGCTTCCTTGCCTTGTACTTGTCGAGTAAAGTGCAAAGATCCTTGCACATTTTTCATTACATCCGGACGTCGATGTAAGCATCACTAAGGGAGTGACGTCCCGGCCCATGCTCATTTATCACCACATCCAGGTTCTAATATGGCGCATTGATAAGAGGGTTATGCCCCCAACGAACTAACTATTTTGGGTTTCATTCAATGAAAAGATAACTTAATTTTAAGTTGGCTCGCCAAGCCTAACACAACCCTTCTTTTTTCTGTTTTAGGACAAACTATGTAGAAAACTACAAATTATTACATCGATCTAGAGTTTTGTTCCCCGTAATGGTTGAGGTACACTGATTTGTGAGAACTTGAAAGGAAATGTTCTGATGACATGAGATCTTAGTTTTAGCTGTAGCTTTTTGGCATCTATGATTTTTATGCCTATCTCAGCAATAGGGTTTAGGGTTAGGGTTTAGTGGCTAGGGGCAAGGTTATTAAGTTGGTAGGTTGAGTTGACTCGCCAAGTGACCGACTAGTCGTCTAGTCATTGACTACTTGTGACTACTTGTCGATTTGCATTAAGGATAGAACTATAGATATTTTCTACAAGTTGTTCCATTAAAAAATAGACCAAACAACAAGCATAACAAATGCAATTCATCATTTCATCACAACAAAAGAAACAATGAAAGACATTAATACATACCTCCTTGGCAGTTGGCATTAAGCAGAGAATGCAACAGAATGCTATGGAGATCGCTCTTCCGATAAGGATTCATGTTCCATTCCATAAGGATTCATGTAGAAATTTAGTAATATAAACTGGAATGATCTCCATCTCGAGTGTATAAGCCTCAACAAGGCGTTTGATCTTCAAGTTCACCCATCTACCAAAACCGGTAGTAATGTTATATAGATCTTTTCAAACTGGAATGAAAACTATATATGAATTCACGGTTGGTGTTGAAGATCTTGAATTTCTCAATTCATTTGAACTTATTCACCTATGTTTCAGAAAATTGTAGCAGCAATCTCTGAAAGATCTTTTGCCTAATTTGCTTTGATAACTAATTATTATCATTTCATGTACTAGCTCATAACTTACATGTGCATGAGGAACTTGTGCAATCTCTAGAAGCTGAAAAAAAGAATAGGAAATAATGTTGTCATTAATGCAGTAACCAGATGTTGAGGGAAGGCTAGAAAAATGCCTATAGTCCTAAAAAGTTTGTTTTGATATCTGCTTGTTTACTGCTTTGGAAGTTCAAAAGTTTTAGAGCATGTCTGATGTCCAAAATACTTTGGAATTTGATTGGTGTAAAATGTAACCATGGATAAACGTTGAAATGCCACTTACCTAGTTCAGTATATGGTTGAGGTTAAAGTGTTACTTTATGAAACAGAAAAAAGTTTCTAATAAAAATTATTTGAAACAATAATATGCAATTCAGCCATAGAAGTGGAGATGGTATCCTTTCTTTAGATCAAGTAGAGATGATAGCCGATCGTACTTTATGCATGCGTATCCCAACTCTCGGAAACACTGGAACAGATGAGAAGTGGGAGGGCATTGAGGATAATCTCTGGAACACAGGAACTCATCTTTCAGAATCGATAAAGCAATAGAGAACCGGAGCGCCTTGATTGCGTAATTGCAGCGTATGATCTAAAACTATTGGGAGAAAGTATTAGCTCATTGGGAGAAAGTATTAGCTCAAAGAAAAGAAAAGAAAAGGTAGTAAATAAGAGCAGTGATTAAGCTCACTTGGGTAAACTGAGGGCCTGGTTGAGACAATGATACAGCAAGGTCTCCACAAACAGGGGTCATTTAGCTAATATGTCCAGTGACCTTGGAGTAATCATAAGCTATCAAACCTGCAGGAAATAATAACATGAATGGTTAACTAAGTAATCACAGCATAGAAATCCAACTAATACTAAAACTATGAGAAAATTACTCTAATTAAAACAGCAACATAGAACATTAACAAAACAATCACATAACAATAACTGTGAGTGCTAAAAAATTCAACTGAAGTAACTCACTTGCATATTGAGACGTGATGAAAGCAATCAAGCAAATACAATACCTCGATGATAATTGGTATAGAACCTCTGAAAGATCAATTTTTTGCTCAAGTGTTGCTGCATGTAGCAAATCAATAAGAGGTTCAAGGAGACCAACTAGACAGCTCCTTATTTCCACACCATTTTTGTCTTGGATTTATCTGTTGGATTTACAAGCAGCAGACGATCGTGCAAGGCACCTAGCAATACTGCAGACATAAAGGTGTATATAGCTTCAGTCCAGCACAAACTCAATAGAAAGAACAAGAAACAATAGCATGGTAACAAAACTGGGAGCATCACACAAAAGCCAGTTGATTATTTTAAATAAAAAAGCAACTTATCTCATTATAACCAAAAAAATGATCTCGGTGCAACTGGGATCTTACGAGAGCGAGGGAAGCTAGTAGAAAGGATCGATCGAACTTTGTTGTCCCATCCAAGCATATATACTTATTGCAGTTGCACTTTGTTGTCCCATCCGATATCTGCGATATCGTCGGGTCCACCCTGTACATGCGTCTGCAGGTGCAGGCTCGGCGTTGAGGCCAGAGCTACCACCGGCCTGGCCGACGCCGTGGTGGTGGCAGCCGCTGCCACCAAGTGGGTGCGCAGCGCAGCCGGTGTGGCTGCCACGGCCGCCGCGCGCGCCAGTCTGGTAGCTAGGCCAGGTTGAGCGCTAGCTATCACGTGAACGGTCGAACACGAGCTAAGCTTTCCAAGAATCATCGTCCGGATCAGATCACCAAGAGAATAAAGTGTTGTGAAATGGATATCTCGATCGAATGGGATTGCGGAGAAGAGAATAGGAGGGAGGCCAGGGTTAAATAAGGGACCGACGCACGCAGGCAACGTGGCGCGCGCAACGTGCTAGCTAGCTATCTATCAAAACCCATAGGAGCTCAAGTGCTTCACCCTGAATTTCCACTCGCCCTTCCCAGCATCGAATGAGATGAACTCAGCGCCCTGCTCCTCCGCTTTCTTCACTTTAGAAATTGTTTTTTATAAATGAGATGGACTTCCTCCACTACAATATTGTTTTTATTTGTGGCACATTAGCTTCTTGACTTTAGAAATGGTGGTGTGGCGCACATTTTAGATGAGATTTATTTATATTCTACAGCAGAATAGCAGGATGACCACCACCCAACCGCAACCAAAAACTAAAAGGAAAAATGTAGCTGGATAACAGCAACTATTTTATACATTAGATGCCTCAGAAAATTATTTGCTCCTTGGATAGATATTGTCATAGGAAAAGTTGCATGCTGTCTTATCTGTCTTTTTCTTTATATTGTTCAGTTGGACTTCGTCAACTGCAACATAACAGGCTGTTACCCCTTCCTTACTTGAACAAAATGTAGCTCTGCTGTTTTCACTTCAGGGACAAAACTGAGAGATAACCCAGTGTCTTGCAGGTTCTGCTTGGATGGTGTTATCTAGGCCATTTGTTGAGTACCTAATATGGGGCTGGGACAACCTCCCTCGCACCGTCCTCATGTACTACGCCAACTTCATCTCGTCACCACCGTGGTCCGCAACGCCGACGAATTCAAGAACACCACCGTGAACCACGACCTGCACTTCATCTCATGGGACAACCCCCCGATGCAGCACCCGCACTACCTCACCGTCAACGAGTGGGGCAGGATGATGGACAGCGAGGCCCCGTTTGCTCGGAAGTTCCGCAGGGACGACCCGGTGCTGGACAAGATAGACGCGGATATCCTGTCGCGAGGCCCGGACATGTTCGCCCGCGGAGGTTTGTGTGCGGGGGAGAAACGAGATAACCATACTGATCCCTGCTTAGCCGTCGGGGACAGCACTCCTGCAGCCTGGTCCTGGAGCTGCGCGGCTGCGGCGGCTCATCACGTCTCTCCTGTCGGAGAGAACTTCCGGCCAAGACAGTGCAAAGTAGAGCATGTTAGAATTTGCTATCGAACTGCACACTCTGAATCTTTCGGCTCTCTCTGAACGCACGCACTCTGAATATTATCCGACAATAGAGAAGAGCTAAACCGAATAGAGAATGGGTGAGGCAGCGCAACAAACCTCAACCAAAACTGAGGTCACTTTATACTATTATTAGTTACTTAATTTGGTGTCTGTTACATACACGATCTGGTCAAGCGGAAATGCAGGATCTCCTGCTAATCATCCACCTGACTCGGACAACAACTTGACTACTAAAACACAGAAATCTGCTACTGCTTGCCTAACTGCATTCCGGTCATTCCGGACTTATTCAAATGGACCCTATTACACTCGAATGCAACTAGAATAGCTAAACATTATACCTGTGCTCAAGATTACATTTGTAATCCAACAAATTCACCCCCTAATCTTGAAGCACTATCAAATCTGCTCCAAACCGAGCTTGGCTCTCAGTTCCTTGAACCGAACCTGACCAAGTGGTTTTGTTAGGATATCTGCCAATTGCTCTTCAGTCGAACATGCTCCACCGAGATCTTCTTTTGATCAACACATTCTCTGATGAAATGGTACGAGTATCAATATATTTATTTCGGTCATGTATCACTGGATTCTTGCATAAATAGATGGCTAACTTGTTATCTATTTTCAGCACTGCACAACACGACTCCTTTTCCTGTATTTTAGCGATCAACCGACCAAGCCATATTCCTGACAGGCTGCAGTTGCTGCTACAATATACTTAGCTTCACACGTTGATAAAGCCACCACTTTTTGTTTTGAGATTGCCAACTGATCAAGCTATTCCCAAAAGTGAACAAGACTCGGTTGTGCTCTTCCTATCAACAATGTCTCCGGCCATATCACTATCACTATAGCCAATTAACCGAGACTCTGAATCCTGTTTCCTTTCAAACTTACAGCCAACATTCAGGGTACCTGTGATATATCCCAGTATATGTTTAACAGCGGCCCAATGCTCAGTGGTAGGCCTCTCCATAAATCTGCTCACATACCCAACCGAGTAAGCAAGATCTGGTCTAGTATTGACCAAGTATCTCAGGCTTCCCACAATACTTCTATATAAAGTGGGCTCAATGCATTCTCCCGGGCTATCCTTGCAAAGTTTAATCCTGGGTTCCATAGGAACTTGCGCAGGATTGCAGCCTTCCATCCTTCCTTTTGTAACAATATTTGCTACATATGCTGATTGAGATAGAGTGATACAATTTTCGGTTTGATGTACTTCCATTCCAAGGTAGTAACTCCATAATCCTAAATCACTCATATCAAACAATTCCTTCATCTGCTGCTTGAATTTGGTTATCTCTTGATTTGTGCTCCAACAATGATGAGATCATCAACATATACTCCTACAACAAGCCTTGATTTTCCTGTCCCTCAGGTGTAAACTGCACTCTCAGTGTCGGTTCTAATGAAACCGAGGGTTGCAAGGCTGGAGTCCAGTTTAGAGTTTCATGCTCTCAATGCTTGCTGTAATCCATACAGTGCTTTTCTCAATTTGAACTTTGTGTGCATTCTTCTCATCAACAAAACCCGGTGGCTGCACCACAAATACATCTTCCTCTAGTTCCCCATTCAAGAAAGCAGACTTTATGTCCATATGATGGACCTCCCAACTCTCCTGCGCAGCCATTGCAATAAGCAAATGAACAATTTCCATTCTTGCAACTGGAGCAAACACTTCATCAAAATCGACTCCATGCTATTGCACATACCCTTTAGCAACCAATCTAGCTTTGTGTCTCACCACAACCCCTTTGGCATCTTTCTTGATCTTAAATACCCATTTCAAACCAATTGCCCTATGACTTGCAAGCAGTTCAGTAAGATACCATGTATTATTTCCTTCAATTGAGTTCATTTCTTCAAGCATAGCCTTGCGCTAGCAACTCTTCTTCGGCTTCATCAAAACTTGTGGCTCCTCCTCAGCAAACAGGACATTGATCACTGTAATCAAAGTTAAGGATCGAAGCTGTAGAAGCATTGATATCAGATAACTTCCGATATCGTCTTGGCGCCTCATCAGAATTGGTGGAAATGTCACTAGGTGGTGTGCAAAACTCCACCCCTGTAGGAGTGTGAGACAAACATGGGTTTGTCAATGCACTCGGCAAGGTGTCAGCATGTGAAGTCGAGGTCCTCTCGTTGTCTTCATGCAATTCCCCGATGTCTTCATGCAGTTTATTGATAGAGTATCATAGACGTTTTAGGGTGCCTAAACCCATTGCAACAATTTAAACATGTGTATACAACAATTGCAACCACTACTACAGAAATACTATTACTAGACGCAACATCAAAAATGGTTTTGTGAAACCAAATGCATGATGTATACTATCACGAATAGTTTTAATTTAGAGATCGTCTATGTTGTTGCCATTGGTAAAAACGTGCATGAAGATTTAATATCACAGACGGTTTATGGCAAAACCGTCTATGAAGTATTACAGATGGTTTTGCCATAAGCGATGCAATGATCTGCAAATATTCTGAGATGGTTTTTAGTTTGGTATGCGTGATAATCTATCAATTATCACAGATGATTTTTTATTAAAAACCGTCTATAATAATCCAGCTATATATTAATTGCGTCGTTCAGAACTGTGGCATCTATCTTCAATTCGGATCTAGGCGGTCTTTGCACTTGGAGGCAAGGCTTTGAGCCATTTAATTTAGTGGAAGGAGGCTAGCTATTTGGCGGGAGAGCTTGAAGATTCATCAAGTTTTTGGTTGCCCTAGTTATGGTTAGTAGTGAAATTTATTTTTCGTTGCATCAAAATTTAGATCTAACTTTCGGTGTCTGTTATTGAAGATTGTTTGCATCTACTTGGTCATACATGATTAGTTTCCGTCATGTGGGAGGCCAAATTTATCAAAATTGTTGGTTATAATTGGTTTTCCTCTGGGAAAATAGCTGTTGTGTTAATATTAAGCTAGTAAAACATCAATGCATGTGATATATATGTAGTATACTAATTAATTAATTTAATTTGTAATACTAAGCTGTTATATATGTGCATAACATAGGACCGAAGCTAGATGTAAACCGCGAACCGTATGAGTGAAGAGTACATTAATAGTGTATCTGCTTTTACAAGAATTGCCGAGGAGGATATATTCAATAAGGAGGTGGAATATATGTACTGTCTATGCATTGACTGCGAGAATTTAAAAATGTTTAAGAACTAAGAGCAGATTGAAGCATATTTGATTCGAAGGGGTTTCAAAAAGGGGTATACATGTTGTACTAGTCATGGCAAAATCAATGATATACCGTCGGATGACATCGTCGATGAAGTCAATGATATGCCGTCGGATGATATTGATTGTGGTTAGGATTTAGATAGGCTTCACGATGACAATCTGGATCAAGATACTTCGTGATGTAGAAGAGAACTATGATGAGAGAGAGTATTTTAAAATTTGGGGCTTGTTGGAGGACTTGGACCGAGGAATATAATATTTGGGTGATGCGGATGGAATGAATTCTTTCGATGGTATGAGCGACTAATATAACACTTGGCTCATGACTCTCTGCATCTATAACCTTCCTCCTTGGTTGTGTATGAGCGAAAATATATTTTCTATTGATACTTATCCAAGAGCCATAGCAACACAGGAATGATATTGATGTGTACCTAGCACCATTGGTGGAAGATCTAAAAGTATTATGAAACAAAGGGAGTGCAGGTATGGGATGCATACAAATAAGAGAACTTCACTTTGCACTCCTTGTTGTTCTGCACCATAAATGATTATCTGCCCTTACTAACTGTTAGGCAGTACAAAAGGTATCAAATCTTATAGTCCTTTGCTTAGATAGTACCGAGTGTGTGTGGCTGAAACACTCACGTAAAATCGTGTACATGCGTCTCGCGAGTTCCTTGGAGGGCTCATCCATACCGCAAGATGAAGAAATAATTTGACAGAGAGGAGGATAGTTCAACTCGGGCATTTAAGTAGAAAAGAGGTTTATAATATGGTTAAAAATTTAGATGTTGTCCTCGAAAGGGCGTAAATTGAGGGTTCATGAGAAGAACATCGATAAAAGAGATCAATATTTTAGGACTTATCTTATTGGGAGTACCTACATATTGAGCTTTGCATCAACGTCATACACATAGAGAAGAATGTATGTGACACGACTTAATGGTCTCTTCTTGAGCGTTTGTGATAAAACAAAGGATGGTATAACGCACGGCTTGATATGGACATCGGGTAACACCCGAGCCAGTTGGGCTGGGCCTATATTTGTGTGCTAACCTAACCCTAACTAAATCTTTTTAAAGCCATGGGGCTTATTTCCTTCCCAAGCCAGCGCTTCACCCCTTCTCGAGGTGATCTTCCCTCTCTTTCTCCCTTTCTCTCTCTCCTCTCATCTCTCTCTCTCTCGGCGGTAGTGGCAAGCGTGGCGCGGGTGGCGATCTTGTGGCACACATAAGGTGTCGGAGGCAAAGCTCACGGGCCAGCACAGGCGCCTTGTACTGGGTGGCCCGGCAGTGAGCTCGCGAGCCAGCGGCGTGGGTGTGCAGCAGCGGTCAACAAAAGAGCTCACAGGCGCGGCGCAAGCATGGGTAGCGAGGCGAGCAGCGTGCGCGAGCGGCGAGCGGCGCAGGCGAGCGCACGGTGAAAGCATCTAGGCGCCTAAATTTATGGTTTTGGTAATTAATGATAATTTACGAATATGGGACTAATGTGTGTGCTAAGATTGTATAGACAAAGTCTTATGTATGAAAATGGACAAGAACAAGCTGCATAAAAATGGACTTGAGAAGGATCAAGACAAAGGTACATGAAATATAGGATCTTAGGAGAAAAGGTGGAAACAGCGAAGCATAGGCTAGATCTTGAGTACTATTAAGAGGATCATTGAAAATAGTTTGATAGCATGTTTTGGTGCACATTTGATCAATTTAAGATTATGCATGCACATGAAAATAAGTTTAAAACTCAATGTGCTTTTAATTAAAATCGGTCGTCGTCTGCGAGCAAACGGGAACTACCAAAGTGCGGTAGTTCGGCATGTAAATAGCGAGAACTCTTTGGATTGCGGTAGTACAGTTTTAGTGCGGTATGTTTTTGAGAGCACCCTTGGGGACTTAAACTCAGCAATCGGTAGTACCAGATTTTCAAAGCGAAACTATCGCGATCGCGTAGTATCTCGCCTGCGATTACTCTGAGTGCGATTTTTGGTATGTTTTTCGAGTACCACGAAAAAACTTAAGCGACCAGAATCGGAAGTACCAAAACTAACGCGGTGGAACAACCGTAGTGTGGAAGTACCATATCATCTGCGAAACTACCGTAGTGCGGTAGTACCGTGCCTACAACGGCGGTAGTACGCTCTGAATTTAAAGCGGCTAGTTCTAACCGTCGACATAGCCGTTCTTGTGTGCTATAGCAAAGTGCGGTAGTACCACACTTTGTCTGCAGATAGTTCGATTTTCTTGATTTTTAGGATTAATTTTTGCAACGGCTAGTTTTGGTTCTTGAGGGTATAAATACCCTCCACTTTGCCCAAGGGTAGGTCTTTGAAGTTGCATTGATCATATTTGAGCTTAGAGTATTCACTCCACTCTCTTTTATCATTTGAGCATTCATTTTGAGTTGTGAAAAGATTTTTAAGTGCATTCATTTCTAGTTGATCCATTTGTACTTGGCGCAGTGAAAGCGAAATCGGTGATCTATTCTCTTGGTGCTTCACAGGCACCTAAGCAATGAGAAGTTGATCGTGAGGTGACTTTTCAAGAAGATTATGAAGAAGCCGAGCAAAATTGTAAGTGGTTTGAAGCTCGCCATCTCCGGAGAGGAGAAAGAGCTACCACTAGTGATCGAGGAGTAAGGCTTAATTCGTGGAGTCGGTTCAAGGGCGCTTGGGCTTTCCTCAACGTGGACTAGTGAAAACCAGCAAGTTTTCGATACCACGGAAAAACATCGCGTGTCTCATTGTGATCATTTCTTTACCTTGTTTTAGTATTTATATCTTAATTAAGCAATTTGATATATTGTTCATATTCCATTGTGCTTGTTAGCTTGTACTATTGATTGCTTAGAAATACTAGAATTGAATAGGCTTAGTTCATATAGCATTCTTGTCTTGTGATAAATTGCTATAACTTATTTAATTAGGCAAGAATTTTTATAACCTCCTATTCATCCCCTCTAGTCGGTTATCCTTGATCCTAAAAATAAAGCGGTATCAAGCGAAGAATCCGAGGATGAAGAAGATGACTCCGAGGAAGAGATGACACTCCTTGTGATAAAAATAAAGAAATTCATGAGAAGGCAACACCGAAGTGGAGGCCAAAGATCAAACAAGAAAGGGCGATCATTCGATTACAACAAGCGCTATAACAACATCCATTGTTATGAGTACGACGAGACGGGGCACATTGCCTCTCAATACCCTACAAGAAAGGATGACAAGGGCAAGCCATCCAAGAAGAAGGAATTCAACTCCAAGAAGAAGCTTTTCAAGAGGCTTCACAAAGACGGGAAGAACGAAGTCCACATCGGAGTGTGGAATTCTGATGAGGATTACTAGAATTCCGACTCCGAAGGGGATGAGTCCTCTCAAGAAGAAGGGACTTATCGGGATAGCAATCAAGGAGGCTCCATCACTCTTCTCAACTCCGACATGCCACATGGCTAAGGAAGAAAAGGTAAAAACTAGTGATGATGATGATGATGATGAGCCTTCATATGATGAATTGATGGATTTGCTAATTGACTTGAATGAATTTCCTGGAAAGAAAAGTCAGAGTACAAAGATCTAAGGAGAGAATACCGCTCTCTAAAATATTCTTTTGAGGAGCTAAAGGAAGCTCATGACTTGCTTCTCCAAGAAACACCAAGCAAATCTTCCTCTAACATTGGAATTAATTGTGATATTCTTGATGATATGCCTAGAGTAAAAATTACTAAAATTAATACTTTCACTTCATGTGATGATTTGAATGCTATTTCTTGTAGTTCAAGTATTAATGATTTTGTTAATTTATGTGATGAAGAACTTGTTGTTGAAAATTATAAGTTAAAAGAACAAGTTGTTCAATTAAATAAAAATTTAGAAAGATGCTTCAAGGGTAAGGTCACCCTTGATAAATTATCGAGTGAGCAAAGGTGCTTATTCAATAAAGAGGGACGTATGTGCCCAAGAAAGGTAAGAAGCCCTCAAAAAATATCATAAGGATTGAGGTCTATTGGTAAACAAAACTAAGAAAATAAGATTGCTTCTACAACTTTGTATGATTCTTGCTATTTACTTAAGAAATCTAGCAATGGTAAGATTATTGCAAAATTTCAATTTGCTATCTATTGCTCAATTGTGTAATTTAGGTTTAATTTGCTCATTTTCAAAAGATGGTTTTACAATTTCAAAAGAAAAAGATAATGAACTTGTTTTTAAAGGTTTTCGTTTTGGAAATCTTTATTTAGTAGACTTCAATTCAAATGATTCGGGATTAAAAACTTGTTTATTAGCTAAAACCTCTTTGGGATGGTTATAGTATAGAAGATTGGGTCATGTGGGCATGATTCAGCTCAAAAAGCTTTTCAAAAATAATTTAGTTGTTGGCTTAAAGGATGTGAGGTTTGAGAAAAATAAGCTTTGTAGTGTTTGTCAAGCCAGAAAATAAGTAGCTAATTCTTATCCTTCCAAAAGTATTATGTCAACATGTAGACCATTAGAGCTCTTACATATGGATTTATTTGGGCCAACAACCTACAAGAGCTTAGGGGGTAATAGTTATTATTTAGTTATTGTGGATGATTATTCCCGACATACATGGGTTTTCTTCCTAAATAACAAAGGTGAAGCTTCTGAAGTTTTCAAAAGCTTTGCAAAAAGAGCCCAAAATGAATTTGATTTTAAAATAAAGAAAATTAGGAGTGATAATAGTTTCGAGTTCAAGAATGCAAAAATTGAAGATTTTTGTGATGAAATTAGAATAAAACATGAGTTTTTCACAACCTACACTCCAGAGCAAAATGGAGTTGTAGAGATGAAAAATCGTACATTAATTGAAATGGCTAGGACAATGCTTGACGAGTATAACACTTCTGATATCATTTAGGCGGAAGCAATTAATATCGCTTGTCATGCCATAAATCGCCTTTATTTACATCGTCTATTGAAAAAGACTTCTTATGAATTTCTCATGGGAAGGAGGCCAAACATCTCTTATTTTAGAGTATTTAGATGTAAATGCTTTATTCTAAGAAAAGATGTTCGATTTTTAAAATTTCAAAGTCGATGTGATGAATGATTTCTTTTAGGTTATTCTTCCAATAGCAAAGCATATAGAGCCTTCAACAAAAACTCTGGTTTAGTTGAAGAGTCATGTGATGTTCAATTTAATGAGACTAATGGCTCTCAAGAAGAGTAAGAAAATTTGGATGATGTAGGTGATGAAGGACTAAGGAAGGCTCTGAAAAATATGCAAATTGGAAGCATCAAGCCAAAGGAAGACATAAGTGACCCATCTTCATCAACACAAGTTCAACCTCCTATCTCTTCCACAACAAGCACCGTTCAAGTTCAAGTTGAAGAAAAGGAAGAGCAACCTCAACCGTTAAGAATTAACAATGCATTGTCAAAAGATCATCTAATAGATCAAATATTGGGTGATGTGAGTAAGAGTGTTCAAACTCGCTCTAGACTAGCTTCTTTTTGTGAATATTACTCTTTTGTCTCTTCTCTTGAACCCAAAGTTGTAGATGACGTTTTAGATGACCTCGATTGAGTAAATGTTATGCATGAGGAGCTAAACAACTTTGCAAGGAATGATGTATATAGTTTAGTGGAAAGACCTAAGGAGTACAACGTGATTGGCACAAAATGGGTCTTCCACAACAAACAAGATGAAAACGGAATTATGGTAAGAAACAAAGCAAGGTTAGCAGCTCAAGGTTTTACTCTAGTCGAGGGATTAGATTATGATGAAACTTTTGCTCCCGTAGCTAGACTTGAGTCAATTAGAATCTTGCTTGCTTTTGCATCATATTTTGATATAAAACTTTATCAAATGGATGTTAAAAGTGTGTTTTAAATAAAAAAATAACCGAACTTGTATTTATTGAGCAACCTCCCGGGTTTGAAGATCCTAAGAATCCAAACCGAACTCTCAAAGGCGCTTTATGAGCTTAAACAAGCTCCTAGAGCATTGTATGAGTGCCTTCGAGATTTTCTACTCACTAAAGGATTCAAAATCGGGAAGGTTGACATTACATTATTTACAAAAGTTATTGACACTGAATTCTTTGTATGTCAAATTTATATTGATGATATCATATTTGGTTCTACTAACCAAGTCTTTTGCAAAGAATTCGGTGATATGATATCTAGGGAATTTGAAATGTCCATGATAGATGAATTAAGTTATTTTCTTGGACTTCAAATCAAATAACTCAAAAATGGAACCTTCATTATCCAAACCAAGTATGCAAGAGATTTACTCAAGAAATTTGGCATGGAAGATGCAAAACCCACTAAGACCCGTAGGGCAACCGGGCATTTGGACCTTAATGAAGAAGGTAAGTCAGTAGATTTAAAGCTTTATAGATCCATAATAGGTAGTTTGCTTTATCTTACCGCATCTAGACCCGATATTATGTTTAGCGTTTGCATGTGTGCAAGGTTTCAAGCATCTCCAAAAGAGTGTCATTTAATGGCCATAAAGATAATTCTAAGATATTTAAAACATTCCTCTAGTGTAGGCCTGTGGTATCTCAAAGGTGCTAAATTTGATTTATTGGATATTTGGATTCCGATTATGCGGGTTGTAAAGTGGATAGAAAAAACACCTCGAAAAGTTGTCAATTGTTAAGAAGATCCTTAGTATCTTGGTCCTCAAAGAAACAAAACTCCGTAACACTTTCAACCGTCGAAGCTAAATATGTTTCTGTGGGTAGTTGTTGTGTAAAATTATTATGGATGAGGCAAACATTGATAGATTATAGAATAAAATTTGATAAAATGCCTTTTTTGTGTGATAATGAGAGTGCGGTGAAAATAGCTTATAACCCCGTCCAACACTCAAGAACCAAGCATGTAGACATTAGACACTATTTTTTGAGAGATCATTTTAGCAAAGGGGATATTGAAATTAGCCACATAAGAACCGAAGATCAACTAGCAGATATTTTCACTAAACCATTAGATGAAAGCCGTTTTTGCAAGTTGAGAAATGAATTAAATATTTTAGACTTCTCAAATGTTGCTTGAACTCTTGCTGCATATGTTTGGGTGTTATTTTGGTCATTTGAGCTTTTATGGAAAGATTTCTCAAAAGATTTTGCTAAAATCTTGTATGATCATAAAAACTATTTTATTAGAATTCAAATAGGTTCTCCAATGCATAATGATCCTGAATGTTTTTTCTTTGAGTGCAAAACTAGGGATCATTTGCATAAAATCTAAAAACCAATCTCAAAATAAGCAAGTCCCAGAAAAATCGAAACTACCGCTGCTAAACATGCAGTACTACCGTAGTGCGGTAATACCGCAGTCAAGCGTGGTACTACCGCAGTGCGATAATTCCGCGTGTAAGAGCGGAACTACCAATTTTTCATAAAGAGGACGGTTACTTCCGGGATTCTCTCCCTATTCCTTCCAAAACTGCTCCCTCTCTCCCTCCTCATTCAATTGCGCCCGAAAAACTCCTCTCTCCCTCTCTCTCTCACCCCCAAAGAACACCAATCAATCTCCACCCCGATCTCCAAATCTAATGGGATTTTCATCGTTCTTGGGCTTGAATCTGCATTGCAAGAGTTCACCTCCTCCTTTCCTTGAGGTATTTCGGATCAAACTTCAAGTTTCATCCCCTTTTTGAACTCTTAATGCAAATAGGTTAAATTTGAAATGTAGACGATTTTGATGCTAGATTCTTTGGCAAATTGCTAGTTTTAGTGATGTTATATGATTTAATATCTTTCTATTGGACTATATCCATAAAAAACATCATTTAAAATCATATATTAAATTGCCTTAGAAAATTTCAGAAAAATCGGTAATACCGCTCGAAGGTGCGGTACTATCGTGAGGGCGGTACTTCCGCACCTACACCGGTACTACCGCAGTGTGATACTACTGCGAGGTGCAGCGGAACTACCGCACCTCGGTACTACCTCCTCTGGCTGCGGAACTACTGATTTCCCTGAAGTTTTAGCATGTTGTCTTTATTCAATTTTAACATAATTTTCATACCTCTTAGCACTTCCTTGATTTCAATATTTTTCCTTTTCAAGATGGCTCCCAAGACAAGGAATGCTCTCAAGAAAGTGGTTGAAAAGATAAGAAATCCAACAAAGAAGTTCTATGTCAGCGGCGAAAGTTCAGGCCAAGGCTCATCTCGTCAGGGATCTCAGGCTCCTGTACTACCTTTTGCTGAGCCAGAGTATTAAGAGTCACCTGAGCGGACTCCAGCGGGCAGCGATAATGAAAGCTCAAATGGTTCCGAGACCAAGTCCTATCAGCACATGAGCTCCCCTTCTAACAGTCAGGTCCCTGACGCAGCAGAAGAAGAAGAGGATGAGGATGAGGACACAGGACCACCTGCGAATGAGTGTAGGGACATTCGTCGCATGTAAGAAGGGGGAGAAGTTAGTAACAATCTTTTTTATAATAAAAGACTAAGCCAAGTAAGAAGGGAATGGTTTTCAAAATATTTTTATTTATCAAAATATATCCTTAAGGTTGGTCTCTATCTAGGGTCGCGTCTTAGGGTCATTATTGCTCTGATACCATCTCTGTTGGGACCTGAAACAACAACTTTAAGTCCCTTTGTGTAAATCGCACTATCTCAGAAAAAGTTAGTGCACACAGGGTCAACAGTGATAGATATCATGCATAATCACCACAAATATTATTAATCAAGGGTATAGGCCTTACGGCCAAGTCTTACAATAAAAGGCTCAAGGCCAACTGAAATTAAAACAGCGGAAATAAATAAACTGCAGCACAGCCCATCCAGCCTCCCACAGGCGAATGACTGTAAGACGCGACCTACTCGTCGAAGTCCTCACCGTAGTCGTCGTCGTCAGAGTCTGGCAACAGATTTAAGCAAGGTGAGCACTTTAAAGTACTCCACAAGTTACACCAGAAAATATAACAGATTAAATGCATGCGTAATGGATTTCAAGAAATGCTTAATAGGGTAATTGTGCGGAAAAGCAGTACTAAAATTTAAATACGATAAAGTAGGTATGAAAAGCTGAATTTTAATACATCATATGAAACAATACTTTAACAAAGTATTAACGTTAGTGTAGGCTCTGACCTACACTAACTTAACCACGGGTATCCCACCCGGACCATTGCCAAAACCATTGTTTTAACCAAAAACCAAGTTTATGAAAACCAAGGCTAATCTGTGAAAACTCTACTCAACATGTCCATGACCGTGGACACGGCTATCCAGGGTAGATTAAAACTCTGCAGAGGTGTACAACTTTACCCACAAGACGTGTCTTCCCACTTGAGTCACGCGATCAACATACTGCCTTAGGTGTGTGGCAGGGAATTCACGACAAGACTGTTACAATAATCCATAGCCAAAATAGTCACGCTACCACTAAGGTTTCACCACAACTCGAATTCACAAGTTGGAGCCCCCTCTTGTGCCATGTGAGACTTCTCGCGGCCTACGTCACGCTCACATTCAGCCTATAGCGAAACTATCTTTGGAATTTCACAAATTACTTAGCTAGATCCGTCCCATACCGAACTTGTGGTAGTACAAAGTGACTTCGTAAAATGAATCACAGAAACGGTCTTTAAGTTGACTTAGGCTCAATCCACATACCCACATAATCGACAATCAACTACGCGTCACCAAACATGAAGCATGCCGGTATCCCACCACCTAACCAATAGGCTAAGTCCAAACCATACTTTTCTATTTGCATTTTAAAACCATTTTATAATTTTTCTTGACTCACCGAAATCAAGAATTCGATAATAGAAATCATCATTTCATGTGAAAAATTAATCCCACCTAAATCATTTTAATCTAGGCTAAGCAATCTGCTAAACATTCACTAGTTAATACAATTGTACCAACTAGTTTTTAGCTAAGGTGACAAGGCATGTAAGTCCGAGATCAAATTGGCTATATTCAAAGGATCATGGGTATAACTAAAGTTTAAAACATCCGCAAATTATATTTGAATAAAGATAAGAATGCATATACAGTAAAATAACATAATTTAATTTGAAATATTGGGGTCAACATTGTCAAAGGTGTAACTTACCTTGCTCGAAGTCCTACTGCGAAACGTCGTCGATATCGAACTCTCCGGAATCGTTGAAATTGAAATGTGAAGACCCAAATTCAAATTTAGAAACAAAATTCAAAAATTCAAAATAAGTGCAGAAATGGAAAGTTCATGATTTTAGAAAAATTTAGAAATTTGAATGGGTCAATTTGGAGTTAAAATGAAGAAGTTATGGCCTTCTAAAGATTTAAATACAATTAAAATGAAAAAGCTCATTTTTTGGATTTATTTTTGTACTGAAAAAGCATTTATGACGTCAGCAAGCATTTAAAAGAATTATTTTTGTCAAACACAATATGAGTTATGACATCAGCACCTTAATTAAATTTCTGGCTGAATTATTTTTACAAGGAAAAAGTGGATTATGATGTCAGCATGACGTCAGCCCTGGCATTTAATTAATCGGACAAAGGCTGACAGGTGGGGCCGGCTACTGAGGTGGCGCGCGGGTGAGTGGGCGTGAGGTGGCGTTGACGTGGCGGCGCTTGGGCGTGTGTGGCGGCCCGATGGCACCCTTGTCGGCTACCACGTTGGCGCGGCCAGCTGATGTGGCATACCGGCCAACGGTGGCGCACGGGGCCCGATGCCGCCGGCGTTCCGGCGGGTGGCAGCAGCAGCCGAGCGGCGTGCGAGCAAGAGGGGAGTGCAGGGAATCGAATGGTACCTAGCACAGATCCTGAGGGTGGCCAGAACGGCTTGTTGACGGTGAAGGGCAGCGGCCGGAAGAGGCTTTATGGCGGCGGAGGTGCTCCGATGGTGCAAAAGCCCAGTGGAGGGGTGGCTGATGATCGCCGAGGGACGAGGGAGGTTGGAACAGCGTCGACGAGGCACGGGAAGGCCTAAGGCGGCAGCAATTGCTCACCGGAGTTGGTGAGGCCAGCGGAGAGGCAAAACAAGGTGCGGGGTGGCTCGAGTGCTCGGAGGCTGAAATTGGAAGGCGAGGGGGAGGCGGTGTGTCAAGAGAGCTCAGGGAGGGTTTATATAGGTCGGGGGGAGAGGTAGCGACTGCGTGCATTCACTCTGGGGGTGAAACGGCCGAAAGCTTAATGCGACGACGCACAGGGCGTAATTGGGGGTAATTATGCCTGAAACGGGTGCGGGGAAGCGGGGATTTGAATTTGCATTCATGCGGGAGGAAAATCGAGAAGGAAACCAAAGCTTTGAAAGCTTCGGTTATCCTGTTAATGGCGGTAGTGACGGCGTGGATCGCGCGGAGAAGAAGGAAAGAGATCGGGAATGACGGATCTAACAGGCAGGGCCCACCGATAAGTGAGAGAAAACAAGTGGAAAGAGGGGCGACGGTCGGATTTGTGACATGTGGCAAGGACGAGGGATCTGAGCCATTACATTAGGGGCGAACCAGTAAGTGAATGAGGACGGGTGAGATTCAATCCGACAACAGGGGTTTAATCGGGGCCGTTCGAGTGAGGGCCGAAGGGGTAAATGGCTATGGGCGGATGAAATTTGGTACAGCAACGGGTAAGGGTTCAAATCAAGCCACTTGTCGACCAGAGAGGGGAAAGGAGCGGGCGAAGCGGTAATTGAGCGGGTGCGGCTAAGATTAGAGCAGGCGAGAAGAAGGCCAGTCCGATGCTCACCACGTCTTGCCCAGGAAGGGAGGGAAGGTGGGGGAGAAGGGGTTAAGTGAGATCGGACAGTGCGGATTTAATCCGGTGGGTGAGGATTGATCTGGTGGTGCCACGTGTCAGCCCGAAAGGGTTTTAGGATTTAATTTTCCTTTTTGATTTTCCAGAAATGATTTGGAGGATTTAAAATACTCAGAAAAATACCAAATGAAATTTAAAACTTTCAGAAAAATTCAGAGAATCATCTGGAACTGATTTAAACTTATTAAAAATAATTTCAACCTAATTTGATATTTAGATTTTGCAAAACACAATTTAATCTTTAAAAGGAGAGTTTTAAATCTTTATAAATTCCTAAAAATTATTATAAATACATATTTGACATTGCAAAATGAAATGCACTTATTTTGACTTTTATGAAATAAAATAATTTAATTTTTCTCACAACCAGGCTTGAAATAAAATCCAGAAAAATCTAAATTAACTAAGAAAAACACTTAAAAAGGAAAAATAAAATTTGGGATGTTACAAACCTACCCTCCTTAAAAGAAATCTCGCCCTCGAGATTTGCACTAGCTAGCAAAAGAGGTGGGGATGGTTGGCCTTCAGGTCTTCTTATCGCTCCCACGTGGGTTCGTCTTTAGTGTAGTTGCTCCACTGAACCTTGCAGTATCTGATGGTCTTCCTTCTGGTCTGACGCTCGGCTGTCTCAAGGATCTTGATTGGCTGCTCCGGATAGGTGAGATCATCTTGAAGATCCAAGGTTTCCAATGCAACTTGTTCTGTGGGTACTCGGAGGTATTTCTTCAGCTGAGAGACGTGGAAGACGTTATGTACTCTTGACATGCTCTGTGGTAGTTCCAACTGATATGCAACTTCACCTCTTCTGCTCAAGATTTTGAAGGGCCCCACAAACCTTGTTGCAAGTTTTCCTCTGACTTGAAACCTTTTGACTCCTCTAAGTGGAGACACTCTGAGATAGACGTAGTCTCTGACCTCAAAGGTCAAGTCTCATCGACGGTTGTCCGCATAGCTCTTCTGTCGATATTGGGCTATCTTCAGTCTATCCTTGATCTTTCTTACTTTATCCTCGGTGTCTTGAAGTAGGTTTGGACCAGCTTCTTGAGGTTCTCCTTGTTGTTCCCAAAGCAAGGGTGTTCTGCACTTTCTGCCATACAAAGCTTCGAATGGCGCCATCTGTAAGCTGGCCTGGTAACTGTTGTTGTACGAGAACTCTGCATAGGGCAATGAATGGTCCCAACTATTCCCAAAATCCAGAGTACAAGCTCTTAACATATCCTCGAGTACTTGATTCACCCTTTCTGTTTGCCCATCTGTTTGGGGATGGTAAGCTGTACTGAAACTAAGCTTACTCCCTAACTCTTCATGCAGTTTCTGCCAAAATCGAGAAGTGAACTGGCTGCCTCGATCTGACACTATCTTCTTGGGAACTCCGTGTAAGCACATAATTCGAGATATCTACAGCTCAGCCAACCTACTTTTGGAGTAAGTGGTCTTGACTGGTATAAAGTGAGTCACTTCGTCAATCGGTTGATGATTATCCAAATCGAATCATAACCCGATTGAGTTCTCGGAAGTCCGGTTATGAAATCTATATCTATTTCTTCCCACTTCCAATCAGGTACTGGCAACGGTTGTAAAAGTCTAGCGGGTCTCTGATGTTCTCCTTGAACATTTGGCAGGTGTCACAGGCCTCAATAAACTCTGGTATTTCTCTTTTCATACTGACCCACCAGTATCTTTCCCTTAGGTCCTGGTACATCTTGGTACGACCTAGGTGAATTGAGTAGGGAGTCTCATGAGCTTCCTTAAGGATTAGGGTTTTGATTTCCTGATTATTTAGTACACATATGCGATTCTCGAACCAAATAGTGCTATGCTCATCTTCACTGAATCCTGGTGCTTTGCCTCTTCGCATGTTCTTCCTTATTTCTTGAATATCCTCATCGATTTTCTGAGCCTCTTTGATCTGGTCTGGCAAGGCCGGTTGAATTTCTAATGTTGTGAGGACACTTCGATTTACCGGGTTTAGACTTAGACGAGCGACTCCCTCCTGAAGACGGGTCTGGTCCTCTGCCGATAAAACCACATTTGCATAGGACTTTCTGCTCAAGGCATCGGCCACAATATTTGCTTTTCCAGGATGGTAATGTATCCCAATATCATAATCTTTTATTAACTCCAACCATCTTCGCTACCTCAGATTGAGTTCTGCCTGAGTGAAAATATACTTCAGGCTCTTATGGTCCGTGTATACTTCACAATGGTTACCGATAAGATAGTGACGCTAGATCTTTAAATCATGCACTACTACTGCTAATTCCAAATGATGAGTGGGATAATTGCACTCATGAGGCCTTAGTTGGCGCGATGCGTAGGCTACCACTTTGCCTTCTTGCATCAAGACACAGCCTAAACCAAGACGGGAGGCATCACAGAAAACCTTGAAGTCTTTATGCACATCCGGCAAGACAAGCACGGGTGTTGAGACTAGCCTTTTCTTTAGGGTTTGGAAACTCTACTCACAGGCCTTTATCCATTCGAACTTCTTTTCCTTCTTTAACAACAGAGTCATTGGCTTAGCTAACTCTGAGAATCTAGCTATGAACTGACGGTAATAGCCTGCAAGCCCAAGAAAGCTTCTGACTTCTGTTACTGACTTGGGTTGCTTCCATTCCATTACTGCTTCTATTTTGGAAGGATCCACCGTGATTCCTTCGGCTGTCACGTTATGCCCTAGAAAAGCAACTTTCTTTAGCCAAAATTCACACTTACTGAACTTGGTATAAAGCTGATATTCTCGAAGCTTTTCCAAAGTTATCCTGAGATAAACCTCATGCTCATCTTCATTCTTGGAGTAAATAAGAATGTCATCGATGAAGATCACCACAAACTTATCCAAGTATTCCATGAATACACTGTTCATCATGCTCATGAAATAGGTGGGTGCATTGGTCAGTCCAAAAGACATGATAGTAAACTCATAATGTCCATATCGGGTGAAGAAGGCAGTTTTGGGGATGTCTTCTTCACAGATCCTCAACTGATGATACCCTGACCTCAAATCTATTTTGGAGAAGACACTAGCCCCCTTCAATTGGTCAAACAGGTCATCGATCCTGGGCAGAGGGTACTTATTCTTGATGGTTGCATCATTGAGTGCTCTGTAATCCACATATAGCCTCATACTTCCATCCTCCTTCTTGACGAATAGGACAGGTGCTCCCCAAGGTGACGAGCTCGGATGGATATAACACTTATCTTCCAACTCCTGAAGTTGCTTCTTCAACTCAACTAACTCATTAGAGGACATCCGATAAGGTCTCTTGAAAATTGAAGCGGTGCCTGGGACTAGGTCAATCACAAAATCGATTTTCCTATCCGGTGGCATTCCAGGTAACTCTTCGGGAAACACTTCTGGGTATTCCCATACCACAGGTACTTCTTCCAAAGCTTGGAGATGATAGAGGGCACACTCCTCTTCTGCAGGGATTTCTGAGGAAAAGACAACTTCTATTCCTTGGTCATTGGTGAGAGTGATAGATCAGGTAGCACAATTGATTTGGCCCTTATTTTTTGCTAACCAGTTCATTCCAAGAATCACATCCAACCCTTGCGATTCCAAAACTAAAAGGTCTGCTAGGAATAGAGCCCCATCTATGAGCAACTCTACTTTTGGGCACAAAGTCCCTGCTCTCATTTTTGCTTCGTGGGAGTGAACTATCATAGGGTTGCTAAGGGTAATCATGCCCAACCCATGCTTATCCACAAAAACTTTTGACACAAAAGAATGCGAAGCTCTAGAATCGAAAAGAACTGATGCTGGTATTGAGTTTACAAGGAACATACCCAGTAAGACGTCCGGTGCGGTCTGAGTTTCTTCCGCACTCACGTGGTTCACTCGCCCCTTGACGAAGGCCTGAGGCTTCTGTAGCCCCTGGTTATGGCTTCCTGATGCCCCTGAACTGGCTGTGGCTTGAATCTTCTTGGAGCACGCCTTAGCATAGTGCCCTGCTTTTCTTCTTACAAGAGAAACAGTCACCCATCCGACGGGGATCGCTTGGGACTTGCCCATCGTAGCCGGAGTGCGCTTGGCACAAATCGCAAGGCGTTGGCTTGGAACGGTGGGCGGCTGGCTGATGGCCTGAACTTGCTCAACTGAGTCTTGAAGCTACTACCCTGTGGCCTAAACTTGTTCATCTGCGGAGGGGTACTGCAAGCCTTATGAGAACCTCCAGAGTTACCCTTTTGATCAGTCATCCTTCTCTTCCTGCTTTCCATTTCCACATGCTTGCCCTCCTGGCGGATGGCCTTACTGACTAGCTGATGGAAATCTGCGTAGTCGCCCGGTATCAGCTGTACCGAGAAGTTGTCGTTCAGACCCTCTAGGAACCTTTCCTGCTTGACTTCATCTGTGGCCACATCTTCTGGTGCGTAACGGGCCAGTTGGTTGAACCTTTGCACGTACTCATTGACTGTACAGCTACCTTGGTGTAGAGCTCGGAACTCCTTTTTTCAAAGTGATGGTGCCGGTGGGGATATGAGCTTTGCGGAAGCTCTGCACGAACTCATGCCAAGTCACAGCCTGAGGGTTGGCATGCGAAGCAGTGAAGGTGTCCCACCATTCGGACGTGGGTCTATTCAGCTGATGAGAAGCGAATAGGACTCGTTCCCGATCGGTGCACTGAAGGATGTCTAGTTTCTTTCCGATCGACCTCAACCAGTCATCGGCGTCCATGGGTTCTGCACTGCCGGCAAAAGTTGGTGGCTTGATCCTTAGGAACTTCGACAAATGGTTGGGTTAAGCTTGAGTTGGTGGCTGATGAACTTGATGGGCCGGGTTGTTGATAGTCTGAGCAAGCACCGGATCAACCCAGTTCTCAGTTGGCCATCAATCGAGCCCAATCTGTCCCTCTTCAAGGCGGAGGCAGAGGGATGGGAGCAGACTGGCTTCCCTAAGCTCTGGGGAGCATACAAAAACAACAGAAGCACGAAAAGCAATGAAAACAATGAATAAGAGTCAATAAAACTTCTTTTATTTTATTATGGTAGTCTCACGGCTGTTAACAAAGGACTACAGCTCGCGGATAGCGTTTCTAAAACTTAAACTTATGGCTTCTTAAACACTGGTGCTATGCTTAAGTCTTTTCGAGGGTGGCTCTGAGGTAGTGGAGTCCTCATCCTCGGCATGATAGTTGACCAATTCTTCCTCTCTTGCACGTAGCTTCTGAATCGCGATGTTCAACTCATGCAGGGTGGTCTGGTATGCATAGTCCAGGGACTTAGCAAACTCCACCTGCTGAATGAGGTGGGGTTTACTCTTGTACTCCGTGGATGCGAAGTGACTACCGGCACTGACAGGAATCTTCATGGGGTAGTAGCGAAAGTCGGTGCGTTGAAGCTCCAGCGAGTAGAGGTCCCTTAGTTGTTGAATTGCTTCAAAAGCGACATCTTCGACACCGGCGAGGAAGGTCTCTCGAGGGACGGGGGCGTCAAAGGTGTGGATAGCTGCTTGATCTCCAAAATTGGCAAAGATCCAAACCTCGACCCTCCAACGTTCCTGGTCTCCATACAGGCCCAAGTATCCTTTGTAGAGGGGATGTGGTCGGAAGTTCAACTCTCGCAAGAGGCTGTAGAGGCAATATGCTAGGTGTCTGGCGAGGGTTCCATGGGTGACGCGGGTAGGTTGCTCCATCTAAAATTTTGAAAAAGGGGGAGAAGTTAGTAACAATCTTTTTGATAATAAAAGACTGAGCCAAGTAAGAAGGGAATGGTTTTCAAAATATTTTTATTTATTAAAATATATCCTTAAGGTTGGTCTCTATCTAGGGTCGCGTCTTAGGGTCATTATTGCTCTGATATCATCTCTGTCGGGACCCGGAACAACAACTTCAATTCTCTCTGTGTAAATCGCACTATTACAGGAAAAGCTAGTATACACAGGGTCAACAGTGATAGATATCATGCATAATCACCACAAATATTATTAATCAAGGGTACGGGCCTTATGGCCAAGTCTTACAATAACAGGCTCAAGGCCAACTGAAATTAAAACAGCGGAAATAAATAAAATGCAGCACAGCCCATCCAGCCTCCCACAGGCGAATGACTGTAAAATGCGGCCTACTCGTCGAAGTCCTCACTGTAGTCGTCGTCGTCAGAGTCTGGCAATAGATTTAAGCAATGTGAGCACTTTAAAGTACTCCACAAGTTGTGTCGAGACCCGAATATGCAAATCCGGACTCTCTGTGTATTCTGCACTAGTCCCAGGATCATGCTAGTGCACACAGTTAAACATAGATGTCATCACAACCACACACACGATAATAATAAAGGAAAACTCGAATATCGATAAAATATCAAAGATACGACCTTATGGCCAAGCTTACAATATCTCTAGCCGGAAGGGCTTAACAAAATAGCAGCGGAAATCCAAAATAAAGCGTAGCGACCAATCGACAAGCCACAGGCTATCGAGTGGAGAACGAAGCCTAATCCGTGAAGTCGCCGTAGTACTCTCCTTCCGCACCTCCTGCCGATAGTACTCCTCTCCTCAATCGAGCAACATAGGCGTAAAGCCGTGAGTACATTGGTACTCAGCAAGTCGTTTGTAACAATAAATGCAATATAATATGCAAGGCTTACCAAAGGAAGGCTGAAAGGTTAATTTGCATAAAGGCATTTATGAATGAAATATATTAAATAACTTGAAAGCGAAAGTTAACTGAAAACAGTAATAATAGATATTCAAAGGAATAAACATGAACCACTTGTGAACACCAATTCACAAGTCTAAACCAGCAGTGAACTACATGTTCACTCCCAACATAAACCACCAAGTTATAAATGAAACACTAACCCTCGTGTGAAATCCCCGAGCACTGTCCATGACCGAGGACGCGGCTATTCGAATAGTTTTACACTCTGCAGAGGTTGCACAACTGTACCCACACGATGTGATAATCCTCACGTTAAAGAAAATCACAACAAGGCCTTTACAAAGTTCAGTTTACAACTTAATCCGCCCGCTAGGGTTTCGCATCACACCCCCCCTTGCGCCACATGGAAATCAGCAACCATGTTCATCTCAATGGCAAGATTATAGTTGAAACCTCCCAAATTAGTCAGCCAGGTCCGTCCCATACCAGATATGTGGTTTGCACGGTAAGGCTCAGATCAATGGCGCACAAAGTTAAGTCCTTAACATTACCCGGCGAGACTACCACATCCCCAAAGTACAACAGTATTTCCCCTTTCTTGCACGATCACTCGCCCGAGTGCAAAACCGCTTGTATAATCATCACCGATGGCGCACCTACGTCATGGCACAAATTTTAATATACGTGGCACCAACCACGTTCCATATCTCATTAAGTCAAATTTGGATAATTCACATGTGATGATAAACCCAATCGGAGCTATAAGCAAAGCTAAGCAATCTATCGCACCAACCCATGTGATAAATAAACTAGCATCACTAATAAATCTCCCAACCTATGGTGACAAAGGCATCATGGTATTTCAAAGTGTCAAGGAGGTATAATTGCAATTGGGACAATAGCTACCTGTGCAAAGGTTTGAATAAAAATAGCAATGCAATGTAATTTAAAGCAAAATAATTAAATAATAGTTTGCAAAATTGGGTTCAACATGATCAAGGGACACGACTTGCCTTCGTTATGCTCAGCGGGGTACTCCTGGTCTTCTGGCGCGGAATCTGCTCCTCCGGAATCCGAATCTAACGAGAGAGAAAACGATCGGAAACAAAGAAACACATAAAATGACAAGCAAATGAACTCCAAAATTCACAAAACCAGAACCAACAGCTAGAGCTCGATTTTAGATGAATTTAGAAAAAAGAACGGGGTCAATCGGAGCTAGGACGGAGGAGAACGGGCTCTCGGAAAAACAAATTCAGAGAAAATCCCTGAAAAATCGGAAAGGGGGGTGACGTGGCACAATCTGGGGCTGACACGTGGCTCTCGGAGATTGCGACACGTGGCGCAACGAGGAAGTGACACGTGGCTGGCTAAGGGGGGTGACACGTGGCATGATGACGTGGCACGGGCGGCGGGGTTTTGCTGACGTGGCACTGCCACGTGGCGGACACATACGCACGCGGCCGGCGTGGCTTGCCACGTCAGCTAGGGTTGACGCGGTGCGCGCGGGCGCGGCGGCGGCGGGATCGGACGGGCGAGGGTTGGCCACGTGGCGCGATCGCGCCGTGGATCCAGATCTGATCTGCGGTCGGGATCGGCGGCGCGTGTTGGTGGGTGCGCGGATTGCCGACGCGTGGCGGCTCGGCGTCGCGCGTCGCCGCGCGAGACGCGCGGATGGAGTGGCGCGAAGCGGCGGTGACGATGCGCGGCAGCGTGGCGGCGTCGCGGTCGCGGCGTCGCGCGCGGTGTGCGGTTGGCGCGCAGCGACCGAGGCGGGCGAAGCGGCGCGCGCGGCGGCGCAGGGCGGCGACGGGAAGGTAGACGCGGCGACGGGCGGCGAGGCTCACCGGCGGCGGCGAGGGCGCCGGCGGCGGCGAAGACGCGCTGGGTCGCCGGCGCGGCGGCGAGGACGCGCGGTCGCGACGGCGGCGGCGAGGACGCGCTGGTCGCCGGCGACGGCGAGGCGGCCGAAAGCGGCGGCGCGCGCCGGAGAGCGAGGCGAGGGTTCGGCGGCGCGACGAGAGGCACGCGAACCGAGGCGGCGCTGCGTGTTTTATCACGCGAACCGAGACAACCCAATCGGTTACGGCACGAGGCAAAACGCGGGTTTGGTTTGGGCGGTCGAGGATGCGGCGCGTAGCACGAACGCAAACCGAGGCGGCCGAGGGCACGCGGGATTAGGAGTTAGGTTCGCGCGCGCGCGGAGCGGGCGGCCGGATGGAGCCACGGCGCGGCGCGTCGGACGGCCGAAGGGACGCGGCACAGCGCGCCCGGTGCCGCCACGTGGCGAGGTGGCGCGATCGTGCGGTGGAGGCAAGGCGCGGAGCGGCGCGCGGCGCGAAGCGGATCACTGCGCGTGGCGGATCCAACGGCGTGGGGTAGGCGGCGCTAGGGTTCGGCGCGGGCGCGAGCGGCGCGGCGCGGATGTGCGACGCGTGGAGGTGGGGCGGGGGAGAGGGCCGGGCCGGCGCGATGCTGACACGTGGCCGGGAGAAGGATCGGACGGATGAGGTTTTTTTCCCCAATTTTATTTCTTTCCAGAAATTCAAATAAACTTCTAAAAGCTCTAGAAAATAGCAAATAAATCCCAAAAATTCACCAAAAATACCAGAAAATTCCTTGAGACCTGAAGAATCCAAATAAAATATTTTCAACTTATGTTAATGTTTATTTTACTCAGATTAAATCATTTCAAAGTTCTAAAATTCATTTGAAGCTCAATTTAATTTCAGAAAATTCCAGAAAATTTCTTGTGACTTAAGGAACTTAATTAAAAATATTTTTAGCTAATTTTGAAGTTTAATTTATTCATATGAAATTATTTGAAACTTTTGAAAATTCCATTTAAGCTTTATTTAAATTCAGGAAAATTCTGGAAATTTATTTTTAAATTCAAGGTTTTAAAAATCCCCAAAAATCAGGATGTTACAAGTTGTGGAGACTCGAATATGCAAATTTAGACTCTCTGTGTAAACTGCACTAGTCTAGGATCACGCTAGTGCACACAGTCAAACATAGATATAATCACAACTATACACATGATAAAATAAAGGGGAAAACTCAAATATCGATAAATCTCAAAGGTACGACTTTATGGCCAAGCTTACAATATCTCTAGCCGGAAGGGCTTTAAAACTAGCAGTGGAAATCCAAAATAAAGCGTAGCGGCCAATCGACAAGCCTACAGGCTATCGAGTGGAGAACGAATCCTAATTCATGAAGTCGTTAAAGTACTCTCCTTCTGGAACCTCCTGCTAATAATACTCCTCGTCCTCAATTGAGAAACATAGGCGTAAAGCCGTGAGTACATTGGTACTTAACAAGTCGTTTGTAACAAATGAATGTAATATAGTATGCAAGACTTACCAATGGAAGGTTGAAAGGTTAATTTGTATAAAAGATATTTCACAGTAAATATGCTAAATAGATTGAAAGCAAACTTTAAATGAAAACATTAATAATAAATAATCAAAGGAATGAAATCAAGACACTTGTGAACATCCCATTCACAAACTGAACCGACAGTGAACTACTTGTTCACTTCCAACATAAACCAATAAGTTTATAATGAAATCACTACCCCTCGTGTAAAATCACCGAGCATTGTCCATAACCGAGGACACGGCTATTCGAATAGTTTTACACTCTACAGAGGTTGCACAACTGTCCCACACGGTGTGATTAGCCTTGATCTCAGGAAATCACAATAAGGCTTTTACAAAATTCAATCCCAACCTAATCCTGCCCGCTAGGGTTTCGCATCACACCCCCTTGCGCCACATGGAAATCAGCAGCCATGTTCATCTCGTTGGCAAGATTAAGTTGAAACCTCCCAAATTAGTCGGTCAGATCTATCCCATACTAGACATGTGGTTTGCGCGATAAAGCTCAGATCGATGGCGCACAAAGTTAAGTCCTTAATTTCTACCCGAGCGAGGCTACCACATCCCCTGAAGTGAACTTGCACTTCCCCCTTTACTGCACGATCACTCACCCGAGTGAAAATCAAGTTGTATAACCACACCAATGACACACCAATGTCATGGCACAAATTTTAATAAATGTGGCACTAACCACTGTTATATATCTCATTAAGTCAAATTAATAATTCACATGTAATGATGAAACCATTTGTAACTGTAAGCAAGCTAAGCATTCTATCGTGCCAATCCATGTGACAATTAACATAGCATCACTATTAAATTACCCAATCCTATGGTGACAATGGCATCATGAAGTTCAAAATTATCAAGGGGGAATGTAGACAGTTGGGGCAATAACTACCAATACAAGGTTTATATAAAATAGCGAGGTAATGTAATTTAAAATAAAATAATTAAATAATAGATTGCAAACTGGGTTCAATATGATCAAAGAACACGACTTGCCTTGGTTATGCTCAGCGAGGTACTCTTGGTCTTCGAGCATAGATCCTACTCCTCTGGAATCCGAATCTAACAAGAGATAAAACAATCGAAATAAGAAAAATACATAACATGATAAGCAAATAAACTCCAAAAATCATGAAACTAGAACCAAAAGGTAGTGCTCAATTTTATATGAATTTAGAAAAAAGAACGGGGTCAATCGGAGCTAGGACGGAGGAGAACGGGCTCTCGGAAAATAAACCCTAAAGGAAATTTGGGGAAAATACGAAATCGCACTGTGCTGTAGACCGGGTGCACGGAGAACCAAGTCTACGGTGGACCCGGTTCATGGAACAGTGCGCGCAGGGGAGGCGGTGTTAACGTGGTGGCTTAGGGCTGACGTGGCAAGCTGAGGGGCTGATATGTGGCATGTGCTGATGTTGCGGCTGACGTGGCACGGGGGGTCGGATTTTGCTGATGTGGCATGACACGTGGCCGGCCACGTGGCGGGTAGGGCTGATGTGGCTGCCACGTCGGCTAGGGCTAACGTGGCTCGGGCTCAAGGCGGCGGCGGCGCGAGATCGGACGGCTCCAGGGATGAGACGTCGGAACATCTGGTCTGTAGATCCAAATCTGGGACGACGACTGAGATGGGGCGGTGCGGGTAGCTGCGCGCGGACCGAGGCATGCTCTCGGGCGCGTCCGACGCGGGCACAGCTGCGACGGAGGGGGCGACGCGGACGACAGGGGTCGGCGCGGAAACTCACCGACGGGACTGGCGACAGCGATGGGCCTCCGACGGCGATGGGGACGGGCGCATGGCGAGGCGCACGGGCGACGGCGGCGCGGGCTCCGACGACGACGAGGCGAGGCGAGGACGGAGTCGAGGGCGGCGGAGTTTGCGTGCACGCGACCGAGGTTGGCGGCGGTATTTATCACACGAACTGAGACAACCCGATCGGATACGGCACGGACGCTACGCAGATGCAGTTTGGACGGCGGAGATAGGACGGTGCGAGATCGAACGGCCACTGAATGGCGCGGGGCAGCGCTAGGGCATCGCGGACACGGGCGGCTGCGGATGCGCGACGCGTAGCGGTTGCGGGATCGGGCGGTGGAGGCGAGGCGCGGGGAGTGGGCTGGGCCGAGGGAGGCGGTGAGCACGCGGGAGCGGCTGGATGGGCGACGCGTGGGAGGTGGGAGGATCGGACGGCTGAGGGAATTTCCCTGTTTTCTTTTATTCTAGAAAATTCAAATAAAATACCAAAAGCTCTAGAAAATAGCAAATAAATCCCAAAAATACCAGAAAAATCCTTGGGACACAAAGAACTCAAATAGAATATTTTTAACTTATGTTAATGTATATTTTAATCATATTAAATCATTTTAATTTCTAAAAATTCATTTGAAGCTTGAATTAATTTCACAAAATTTATTTTTGGAAGATGGGCTTTATAAACTCCAAAAAAACAAGATGTTACAAACCTTACCCCCTTAAACGAGATCTCGATCCCGAGATCTGGGCTAGCTAAGAGAATAGGTTCGGGAACTCGGTTCTGAGGTCCTCCTCGTGCTCCCAGGTTGCTTCCTCCTCTGAATGGTTGCTCCACTGAACTTTGCAAAAACGGACGATTTTATTCCGGGTGACTCGCTCTGACACTTCCAAAACTTTGATCGGGTGCTCTTTGTATGACAGATCCTCCAGCAAGTCAACGGCCTCAACTAGCACAACCTTCTCTCGCACACGTAAACACTTTTTCAGCTGGGACACATGAAAAACGTCATGTACCCCACTGAAGGACGCAGGTAGCTCCAACTGATAAGCAACCTCTCCCCTGTGTTTTAAAATCCTGAACAGACCAACATACCTCGGTGCAAGCTTCCCTTTTAACTGAAACCTCTTCACACCTTTGAATGGTGTGATCCTGAGATACACAAAATCATCTGGCTCGAAACTCAGCTCTCGACGTCTAGTATCTGCGTAGCTCTTCTATCTGGCTTAGGCAGTTTTCAACCTTTCCTGAATTAAACGGATCTTGTCCTCAGCTTCTTTTAAACAGTCTGGACCAAACACCTGACCTTCCCCTGTCTCTTTCCAATTGAGAGGGGTTCTGCATTTTCTACCATAAAGTGCCTCAAACAGTAACATCTGTAAACTGGCCTATTAGCTGTTATTGTACGAAAACTCTGCAAAAGGTAAACAACTGTCCCACTTGGCTCCATGATCTATCACACATACTCTCAACATGTCCTTGAGAATCTGATTTACTCGCTCTATCTGACCATCTGTCTGGGGGTGATATGCTGTACTGAAATTCAGGTAAGTTCCCATAGCCTCATGGAAACTACCCCAAAAACGAGATGTGAATTGCGATCCACGATCTGAAACTATTTTCTTTGGCACTCCATGTAAACTGACAATCCTCGACATATACAGCTCTGCTAATCTGTCACCACTGTAGGTTGTCTTAACTAGGATGAAATGAGCAACCTTGGTCAATCAGTCCACGATGACCCAAATCGAATCATAGCCCTCTTTGGTCTTTGGCAGACCGACTATGAAGTCCATACCAATTTCCTCCCACTTTCACTCAGGAATTTTCAATGGCTGTAGCAAGCCAGCTGGTCTCTGATGCTCTGCCTTTACTCTTTAACACACATCACAAAGTGCAACATACTCAGCGATCTCACGCTTCATGCTTAGCCATCAATACTTATCCTTAATATCTTGGTACATCTTGGTACTGCCTGGATGAATCGAATACAAAGACTCGTGTGCCTCTTTTAACAATAAATCCTTTAACTCCTTATTAGGCACACACAAGCGCTGCTTGAACAATAAGGTTCCTTTGTCATCCACTGTAAATCTTGACTCTTTTTCTTTACTTAAGTTTTCTCTGATCCGCTGAAATACCTCATCGTCTGACTGAGTCTGACGAATCTGACCATCCAAAGTAGGCTGCAATTCCATCGCTACTAGAAATCCTTCCTCAACTAATTCCAAACTGAGCTTTTGGAATTCTTCATGCAAAGCTGGCTAACTCTCTCGAACCATCACTGAATTACAATACACCTTTCTGCTCAAAGCATCTGCGACTACATTGGCCTTTCCAGGATGATAATGTATACCAACATTATAATCCTTTATCAGCTCTAACCACCTCCTCTGCCTGAGGTTAAGCTCGGACTGGGTAAACATATATTTCAGACTCTTATGATCCGTATAAACTTCACATCTATTACCTATCAGATAATGCACTACGGCTGCTAGTTCTAAATTATGAGTAGGGTAGTTTTCCTCATGCGGTCTCAATTGACGTGAGGCATAGGCTACCATTCTCTTGTCCTGCATCAACATACAACCCAAACATTTGCGAGAGGCATCCCAATAAATCACAAAATCCTTGTTGATGTTAGGTAACACTAGCACTGGGGATGTGGTCAAACTTTTCTTAAGTTTCTGAAAACTTTTCTCACACTCTGGCGAATTTCTTTTCTTTCTTGAGCAACTGCATGAGAGGTCTGGCTACACTGAAAAATCCTTCAATGAAGCAACGATAATAACATGCCATACCCAGAAAACTCCTGACTTGGGTCACTAAAGTAGGCGACTGCCAATCCAAAATATCTCTCACTTTTCCAAGGTCAACTGCAACTCCCACTGCTGCCATCACATGGCCTAGGAAGGCGACTTCCTTCATCTAAAACTCACATTTGCTGAACTTAGCATACAACTGGCTATCTCTCAATTTCTGCAATGCCAACCTCAAGTGTTCCTCATGCTCTCTCTCATCCTTGGAGTAAATCAAAATATCGTCAATAAACACCACGACAAACTTATCCAAATATTCTATGAACACCTTATTCATCAAATACATGAAGTAAGCTGGAGCATTGATCAAACCAAATGATATGACTGTGAACTTGTATAAGCCATAACGAGTCGAGAACGCTGTCTTAGGTATATCCTCCTTTCGAATCCTCATCTGATGATATCCTAACCTCAAATCAATCTTAGAGAATACTCCTGCTCCCTTAAGATGATCAAATAAGTCATCAATCCTGGGCAAATGGTACTTATTTTGGATGGTGACCTCATTAAGTGCTCTATAATCCATACACATGCGCTGACTACCATCCTTCTTTTTGACAAACAACACTGATGCTCCCCACGGGGATGAACTCGGTCTGATATAACCCTTATCCAAAAGCTCCTGAATTTGTTTCTTCAACTCTGCTAAATCATTGGCTGGCATCCGATAGGGTCTTTTGGAAATTGGAGCGGTACCTGGTACTAGCTCAATCAGAAACTCAGCCTCTCACTCTGGTGGCATACCTGGAAGATTATCTGGAAATACGTCGGGGTACTCGCTGACAACTGGCACATCCTCCAACTGGATAACTCTGCTCTGGCAAACCATGACTTTCTCTAGCTGACACATGCTGGCTGCAAACTGTACCTTAATCCCATCTGAACTGGTCAAGGTCACTGCTCTACTCCCACAATCTAACACTGCCTGATGCTTCTGGAGCCAATCCAGACTGGATATCCAACAAAATTAGGTCGGCCCTGAACTCAACTCCCTGAATGGTTATCCTAACTCCCGGACAACCTAGGTTCGATCTCAACTCGGAACCAGGAGATTGGATTAAAAAAACAGATCTAAGAGCAACAGTTTTCAAATGCTGCTTTAAAGCAAAACTCTGAGAAACAAACAAATACGAAGCTCCAGAATCAAATAAAACTGTAGTAGGGACTGAATTGACTAGGAACTTACCGATCACAACTTCTAGTGCTACCTGGGCCTCCTCTGCGGTGACGTGGTTCACCTAACCTCTCACCACCGGTGTCCTGCTGGCCTGGATTAATGCTGGGGGTGCTCCTCGTCCTGCTCCTAAGGTAGGAGTCCGACCGGGTGTGGCTCTCAGATTGAAATGAACTGGTGTCGGGGCCTGCCTCTGAGGGCACTTGCTAGCATAGTGTCCTGGCTCGTGACACTTGAAGCAAGTGACAGATGCTGTTGAATTATTGCTCTTCTGCTGTTGACCACTGGAACCACTAGGATGCTGTCCTGACTGAAACGGACGCGGCGTCTGGGCTAGGGTCCTGAAGGCTGCCAGCTGCTGCTGCTGAGGCACTCGTGCAGGCTGATAAGAACCAAAACGAGGCCTCTAGGACTAGATCGCATAGGGAAGAAGGAAAGAGATCAGGGATGACGGATCTGACAGGCGGGCCCCACCAGTCAGTGAGAGAAAACAAGAGGAAAGGAGGGCGACTGTCGGATTTGTGACATGTGGCAAGGACGAGGGATCTGAGCCATTACATCAGGGGCGAACCGGTAAGTGAATGAGGATGGGTGAGATTCAATCCTACAACGGGGGTTTAATCGGGGCCGTTCGAGTGAGGGTCGAAGGGGTAAGTGGCTATGGGCGGACGAGATTTGGTACAACAACAGGTAAGGGTTCGGATCAAGCCACTTGTCGCCCGTAGAGGGGAGAGGAGCGGGCGAAGCGGTAAGTGAGCGGGTGCGGCTGAGATTAGGGCGAGCGAGAAGAACGCCAATCCGATTCTCACCACGTGATGGCGAGGGAGGGAGGGAAGGCGGGGGAGAAGGGGTTAAGTGAGATCGGACGGTGCGGATTTAATCCGGCGGGTGAGGATTGATCTGGTGGTGCGACATGTCAGCCTGAAAGGGTTTTAGGATTTAAATTTCCTTTTTGATTTTTCAGAAATAATTTGGAGGCTTTAAAATACTCGAAAAAATACCAAATAAAATTTAAAACTTTCAGAAAAATTCAGAGAATCATCTGAAACTGATTTAGACTTATTAAAAATAATTTCAGCCCAATTTGATATTTAGATTTTGCAAAAAACAAAATTTAATCTTTAAAAGGAGAGTTTTAAATCTTTATAAATTCCTAAATATTCTTATAAATACATATTTGACTTAGAAAAATAAAATGTACTTATTTTGACTTTTATGAAATGAAATAATTTAATTTTTCTCACAACTAGGCTTGAAATAAAATCCAGAAAAATCCAAATTAACTCCAAGAAAACACTTAAAAAGGAAAAATAAAATTTGGGATGTTACATCCACTTGGTCTCTCTCAAGTCGGATTACAATAAGGAGGTAATCCGCCAGTTCTACACCACCCTATGAAAAGGTGTTTGATAGGCCTGCGATGCCTCTTCACCAATGCTCAGAGTTCTATGATCGCAGTGTGAAATTTGTGCCTGGGAAACTTCACAGTCTGCGTCCCATTCCGAGTCTGATCAATTGGATCATCAATCACACCATTCTGCCCAAGAGTGGAAATTTTGACACCATTAGAGGGCATGCCTGGAACCTGATTCGCTATATCATGACAGGCACCAAATTTGATGTTATTGATCTCATGATTTGAGAGATGGATGATTCTAAGAATGACAGGAGCCGAAGGATTAACTTTGCACCTTACATCATAGCTCTCATCATTCACAAGATCGGACCGTTTAGAGGAGGCAAGGGAGGTATTCACAAGCCATACAAACCTCGTGAGAAGGCCCCAATCTCTATACCTCTGCGCCCTAGTGTGCATCCTGGAGCTTCCTCCTCTCAACAGCAAGGGGAGTAGGGGCCGCAAGGGGAAGAGGTGATAATGGCTCAACTTTATTCTATGGTCATGAGTCTGAGTGGTAGCATGACTATCCTGACAGACAATATAGCCACCATGAGCAGAAATGTCTCATCCCTCACCGAACAGTTCTCCTCTCTCTTCGGTGAGATCTCCACCCTTGGCAACCACTTAACAGTTATTGAGACTGTCGTAGCTCCTCACCACTACGAGCGCCGTTAGTGCCGTCGCCGTGACGCTTCTCCTCAAAATCAGGATACCTAGGAGTGACCCTTTTTGGTACTTTGATGCCAAAGGGGGGGAAGTTGGAAAGGACGAGGAGAAGAAGAACAAGATCAAATTATCTTTTGCTATCTATTATGTAATAGACTATGTGGTGTATTGACACTGTGAATGTTTATCTTCGTTGTCTTTAGTTTATGTGTAATGAACATTTAAGTTATGTAATGACATTTATGCTTCCTTTATATGCAATTTAAATTTTAGTTCATGTTCATTATCATCTTATGAAATTTCAAGTATTGTAGTCATTTGCTATCATATACTCTTGAAATTCATGATTGATTTAGCCCCATTATATCTCTTGTTCATATATGCAATCCATGCATATATTTAGAGGGAGTGTTTCAAAATTGACTCTAGAAAGAAATTGAATCACTTTAGACTTTGCAATAAAAATGAAAGATTCAATTCTCCTTTCAAAAGTCAAAAATCGAGCATGCAACTTGTTCTCATGCAAGTAGTATATTCAAAATCTTTCTTCTCACTTAAATTTAAAGGTGTTGTCATCAATTACCAAAAAAAGGGAGATTGAAAGCATCTAGACCCCTAAATTTAGGGTTTTGATAATTAATGACGATTTACGAATATGAGACTAATGTGTGTGCTAAGATTTTATAGACAAAGTCTTATGTATGAAAATAGATAAGAACAAGCTGCATGAAAAATGGACTTGAGAAGGATCAAGACAAAGGTACATGAAATATAGGATCATTTTTAATTTTACCAGTCTTAGGAGAAAAGGTGAAAGACTGGATTATAGGCTAGATGCCGTACTATTAAGAGGGATCATTGAAAATAGCTTGATAGCATGTTTTTGTGCACATTAGATCAATTTAAAATTATGCATGCACATGAAAATAAGTTTGAAAACTCATTGTGTTCTCTCAGTAAAATCGGTAGTACCGTAGGCAAGCGTAGAACTACCGGAGTGCGGTAGTTCTGGCATGTAAACAACACAACTACCGGATTGTGGTAGTACTGGTTTTAGTGTGGTATGTTTTTTCAGAGAGCACCCTTCCGAGGACTTAGACTAAACAGAAATCGGTAGTACCGGATTTTCAAAGGCGGAACTACCGCAGTGCGGTAGTACTACATGGTATTGCGAACTACCAATTTTCGGTATGATTTTTCCAGTGAGTAGCCCGAGAAAAACTTAACTGGCCAGAAATCGGAAGTATCGAAACTAGTACAGCGGAACAACCGCAGTGCGGTAGTACCGCATCATCCTGCGGAACTATCGCAATGTGGTAGTACCGCACTTACAACAGCAGTAGTACCGCTCTGAATTTAAAACGGCTAGTTTTGACCGTCTGACATTGCCGTTACTGTGTGCTACAGTAAAGTGTGGTAGTACCGCACTTTGTACTGCAGTAGTTCTAATTTCCCTAATTTTTCAGTATTAATTTTTTGCAATGGCTAGTTTTGGTTGGTGAGGGTATAAATACCCCTCCACCTACCCAAGGGCAGGGTGCTAAAGTTGCATTGATCATATTTGAGCCTAGAGCATGCACTCCACTCTCTTTTCTCATTTTAGCATTCATTTTGAGTTGTGAAAAGATTTTCATGTGCATTCATTTCTAGTTAATCCATTTGCACTTGAGCGTCGTCAAGCGAAATCGGTGATCTATTCTCTTGGTGCTTGTCGGCACCTAGACGGCGAGGAAGTTGATCGCGAGGTGACTTCTTCAAGAAGATTGTGAAGAAGTCTGAGCAAAATTGTGGGTGGTTTGGAGCTCGCCATCTCCGGAGAGGAGGAAGAGCTACCACTAGTGATCGAGGAGCAATGCTTAATTCATAGAGCCGGTCCAAGGGCGCTTGGGATTTCTTCAACGTGAACTAGTGAAGACTGGCAAGTCTTCGATACTACAGAAAAACATCATGTGTCTCATTTGTGATCATTTCTTTACCTTGTTTTACTATTTATATCTTAGTTATGTAATTTGATACCTTGTTCATATTCCATTGTGCTTGTTAGCTTGTACTATATTGATTACTTAGAAATACTAGAATTAAATAGGCTTGGTTCATATAGCACTCTTGTCTTGTGATAAATTACTATAACTTATTTAATTAGTCAAGAATTTTTATAATCTCCTACCCCCTCTAATCAGTTATCCTTTATCCTATAATGAGGCGCATGGCGCAAAGGCAGCGCGCGGCGTGAGCAATGGCGCGGCGCATGGCACCGGCAGCAGCACAGCATGGTGCACGACGCGGCGTGAAGGCAGTGCACGGCATGGGCAGCGGTGTGGCGTGGCGCAGCGCGACGTGGAGGCGGCGTGCGCATGGGCGGCTGGCACAAGCGGCGGCTGGCATGGCAGCGGACGTCGCGGAGCGGCTGTAGACTCAATAGTCCGGGTGGTTGCTGATGGATGGCGGCCGGCGGTGACGGTGGTGGCCGACACTGGCCAGTGGCGGCGTTGGCCGAGTGGCCTTCCATGTTCGCATGAGCGAATGGTGGTTCACATGGCAAATTTGCGCAAACGCATTTCCTTCTGGCCAAATGGTGATCGTCCGGCCGAACGGCCCTCCGCACGCCGGTTTCTTGCAAATGCGAAACTTCCGACTAAGCGATCTCTCCAGCCCTTTCACAACTCAAGCATAACCCATCTAATATCATATCATTCAACCATGTCGGTTCTCACTCAGCTGAGGAGGGAGCTTCTGGGCATCGACGTATTTCGGACCCTTCATGCAGCGAGTCCGCGGAGTGTGCCCAAGGCAAGTACCTCGCGGTCTTAACCTCTCCGTTTCGTATATCACTTGTCCATGGATATCCATTGCTTGTCTCAAATATTGTTGCCACGTCATATGCCGTTGATCAAATTCTATGATTAAGTATTCATTGCATATTGTTTTAAGTTAGTCGAGGTTCTGCTTAGTCATGTTAAATGCCCTGTTTAATATTCTGGAATTCATGCCATGATTAAGGATCTTGGTGTAAACTTTAATCAAAAAGGGAGGAATAAGACACGAACCTTCTGTAATTTAGAATTAGTTGATAGAATTAGTCTATCTTAGAACTATTATGCTTGTCATTTTATTTGATTCATGCTTATCATTTAATTCATATTATTATTGGTCACTTGTATCTTGCCGTTCGTAAGCCAAGTTGGAATTATATGTAAATGCCTGTTAATTTGACTAACGATTACTCAACATTTAATAAAACTTGACTAAGTGACAATCCTATGTGCTTGGGCTTCTTTAGTGGTCTCTTATCAAATTAAACCCTAGACTATGTCTCCATATCACCTATCCCTCGCCTCACATCGTGAATCGCCTTATCAATTACCTAGCAACACATTCACTTATCATACTCTCATTTAGTTTTTACTATCGCTACCGTAATATCTTAAGCATCTGAATTGTTAAAATTACTTGATTGCCTAGATTGGGATTATCCACATATAGGAGAGATTGCTACCCACCTAGTAACGTATGGGGGACCATACGCTTTTGTTACACAGGATAGTACACCCCGTCACGGTATACAGTTGAGGATGATGGCGTGCTTGGCTATTCTCATATACCGGGTATGTGGGGAGTAACCGCCAGTACTATTACCATAACTTACTAAATAACAATTATCCCTCATTCACATTGCTATTTATCACATATGTCATGTCAACCGTTAATTCCAGTTCCACTCTCTATAACAGTGCCCTGTTATTCCAGTTCCGTTGCCTTAAATTGTATCTCTTACTTGCTTACTTGGTTGCATCGTTTGCCTTTTAATTTACTGTGTTGCGACCGTTGTTGGGTACTTGCTGAGATTTTCAATCTTACGCTTGCTCTTTCAATCTTAGGAAAAAGGCCAGTGGAGTGATAACATTATGCATGGGTAGGAGTACTCGAGTTTTTTAGTACCGTGGCTTGCCATTATTTAATTGTTTCATTTATTCAACTTTTATTAAAGTGGACTGGTCCCATATTTGAAACACTTGTTTTAGCTTCCGTTAACTTTCTAATAAATTACTCTTTAAAGATTTTATTTTCCTGTAAATTTTATTGCTACCGTATGATTTGATTCCCTATTTGGCGATGACATTCTATGGTAATATCTCACATCGGTAAGTGTAATGCTACACATCAGGCCTGAGTTAGCATCAACAAAAATCGATAATGGATGAACATGCCTTCCCCTGCGTGTTACACTCTATTCAAGGCCGAGAAAACAAAACTGTGTCAGTGTTTGTGTGGTGTCAAAGTTCTGTATGGTTATTCCGACAACATGAAGAAACTTATTTCGATGTAAAATTTGAAGTTAAATGGCATGAAGTCTCTTGATTGTAATGTGCGGATTACACAGATACTCCCTATTGTAATTAGAAATATTTTACCTATCAAAGTCCGAGAGACAATCGTGAGGCTATGTTATTTCTTTAACATAATTACTCAGAAGGTCATCGATCTTGAAGGACTAGATGCTCTGCAGGACGAGGTGGTGATGTCATATTGAGATGTATTTTCCTCTTTCATTTTTTGATATCATAGTCCATCTCATTGTTCATATTGTGTAAGAGATAAAAATATGTGGGCCTGTATTCCTACGTAGCATATACCCGCTTAAGAGGTTCATAGAAATTCTCAAGTCTTATGTATGGAATCGACCTCGGCTAGAGGGTAGCATCGTCGAAGGTTATGCAAGCGAAGAGGTTATTAAGTTTTGTGTCGATTATATGGGGTTGTAACATTTTGATTGAACTCGTGCAACAAATTAAGAAAACACCCACAACAAATCCAACAAACGCCTATGGAGGAGGCCAACATCGGAGAATACCCATAGGCATACATGGATCTGGTCATGGAGAGTGGCAAAGGTATGCCTAGGGCCTTGCAAAGCTCATCTAGCCATAGTGGATCTTGCAAGCACAGCAGCTATTTTGCATGAGCAGGAGCGGTAGCCCTCGGTTGATGTGTGTGTGGAGAGGGGAGGGGAGGGGAGAGAGGTAGGAGAATCTAGGTGAGTGCTCCTTGAGTCTGATGAGGAGAATTGAAAGTAGTGGTGGGGTTTAGATTTGAGAGCTGAAGAGTGAAGAGAATGAGGTGGGAGAGGAAAAGAATGAGGGGTATGATATGAAAGGAGCTTTGTGTGGTAATGGTCCATGACGTGTGAGGTAAGTGTCCGATTTTACGTGTCTCTATCGAACATAGGTGTCTGAGCAATCCTAAAAAAAAAGAACACTAGATAGCGAGCGGGGGGAATGGTGCCGTGGCGGTGCGGTGTGTTTTTCCCCCCAATGAAAATCAGTGCATTTCCGTTATTTATCGGATGGCCAGCGCCTATATATAATTAGGGCTCGTCCTGAAGAGAGGAACTCAAGCTGCAGCCGTCGACCTAAACATATCAATATATCATCGAGTAGCTAGCTTAGCTATAGCTTAAACATCAATATGGCGCCTACGGCTGTTGATGGCTCCTCCGACCTGACCATCCGCGTCGTGAGTCGCCGCCTTGTGAAGGCCTCCGACCCCTCCATCCAGCCGTACGTGACGCCCGTCTCCAACCTCGACCTCTACGGCAGCAACGTACAAGAGTCCACGCTATGCCTCTACCCCAGGATTCCGACAGCCGGCGACTGGGACGCTGTCGTCGCCACCTTCGAGGCCGTCCTGCCGTCCTGGCTCAACTACTTCTACCCTCTCGCCGGCCGCATCGGCACCAACCCAAGCTCCGGCCTCCCCGAGCTCCACTGCCACAACCAAGGGGCGGAGCTTATAGTTGGAGAGGTCAACGTCGCCCTGGGGAGCCTGGACTACGGCCTGGCGTCGGAGTCGTTGAAAAAAATCACGCTGCCGTACCCTGAAGACGTTGCTCTGTCGGTCCAGCTGCTGTCCTTTGCCTGCGGCGGATTCTCCGTCAATTGGGGCTTCAACCACCTTGTTAGCGACGGCCATTCCGCCGCCATGTCCGTCAGGACGTGGTCCGAGCTCGCGCGGACGGGGAGGATCGCCGGGGGAAGCCCCAACCACGACCGCTCGGTGTTCCACCCTCGCAACCCGCCGTCGTACAGCGCCTCACTCGATGCCGTGTTCGCGACATATGATGACCACCGGCTGGTCAACGTCCTGTTAGCCGAGGTCAGCTTCATCGAACGCCTCTACTACATCGAGGCGACCGATATCGCCAGGCTGCGCAGCATGGCAAGCACCACGGGCCAGCGCTCGTCGCGCGTCCAGGCGGTGTCCGCGTACCTGTGGAAAGTCCTCGCCAACGTCGTGGCCTCGTCTCGCCTGCCCGAAGAGCGCTGCTGCATGGGGTGGTGGGTGGACGGGCGGCGGCGGATCAAGGCGCCGGAGCTCATCCCGGCGATGCGCAACTACTACGGCAACTTCATGACCTACGCTCTGAGGGACGCGGCAGTGAAGGAGATCCAGCGGAAGCCACTGGCGGACGTGGCTGCCATGGTGCGGGAGACCATCGACTCCATAGAGTACGACCAGTACATCCAGGAGCTGGTGGACTGGGTGGAGGAGCACAAGACCGAAAGATTCATGGAGAAAGGCGTCTTTGGGCTCGGGGCGCCGACGCTGAACCAGACGGTGTTCGCCTCGTTCCCTCTCGACACGGACTTCGGCTTCGGCCAAGCTACGCTGGCCCTGCCCATGTGTGACTACGGGAGGCTGAGCTCGGGATACCTGTCGGTCGGAGCGCGGCCTGGAGGTGACGGCTCGTGGCTCGTCACTGCGTACATATGGCCGCAGCTTGCGGCGGCGCTCGAATCCGACGACCAGCGCATCTTCAAGCCTCTCACCGCGGAGTATCTTGGTCTCACCCGTGGAAAGCATCCTGTGCAAGATCTCACATCTCGTTTATGATTTCTCCTATTTGTCAGCCCCATGCTGCAGGAATCATATTGCATGTTAATTCAGTTTGTATGGCCCTATACAGAGGGATGGACGCGTCCTGAGTTCGTCAGACTCCTAGCTCCGCGGATGCAGTCTAGTCTCAGTAGGCGCTCGTGCTGTGCGCTCGTGTCTGCGCTGTACTGGGTGCTTCTAAAATAAAAAGAACGTGTTGAGAAGCCGATTCAAATTTGTATCGTGCTTACGTGGGATACTTTATCATCTTATGTCAGACGTGATATGACATATGTATGTATAATTTGTATGAAACGTGGTATCAATCTGTAGTAACCGATTTTGATTCGGTTTCTTCTCTATGTGGGATTCTTCTTCATCGCACTATATATATGTATCCCAGTAATCCATACAAAGAAAATCCCCGTGAGAAGCGCTCCATTGTATTCTCTCCTATTATAGTGATTTGCCTTTGAGCGTTTGTGGTTTTTTTCCGAAAGAGTTTTTTACATAAAAATTTGTGTCTCTCATCTCTATTTTCTGTATATTATTTATAATAAGTAATATCAAAGCACAGGAGATTAGGGTTCAAAGAAAAAAAAGATTGTCTGGTCTGGGGCCATCGCCGAAACCGAGTTGCACTTTCGCTCGGTCTCTAACCTAGATCAAGCCAAAAGCAATAAAAGCCAAGCAGCAGGCGTCCAAAAGAGAGCATCGTCGCGTCTTGGGAGCAGGCACAGTCGTGCGTCTCGCGCACGTCGCCAAGTCCATCGACGCAGCAGAGCGGAGCATTGCGCACGTCCAGAAAGTTGCAGCACATAGCCGGTCTCCTCCTTGGTCCACGTGACGTTGCCTCGTTGCTGAAACAACAAGCCAACAAAGCATCAAGCCAAGAAGTCAACTGACAGAGAAAGCTGCACCTGAATGAAAGCACAAGCAAAACGCAAGAGGAGAAGCAACAAGAGCAAGATCATGTATGCAAAGCCAATAAAAAGGGCACGGGAACCGACATTCGGCTGCCAAGCTTCTTGTGTGTAATTTTTAGCCGAAAATTGCTAAGTGCATCTAAGTGCATACCAAGATTTTTTTATTACAAGTTTTTTTTGCATGATTTCCTACCAACAAAATTTGGATTTCTTCACATGGTGACTCTGAAATATGATCTTTCGCTGTTGGATTACGACACGAGGTTTTCTCTATAGCAAAGTTAAGATACAAGTTGTTTTAACATAGATTGATTTGGGTGATGCTCTTTTGAGGATCGACAAGATGCTAACCACATTGTCCACCGATGAGAAGCAGCATAAAGATCGTAAGGCGTTATCTCAAATTCATCTTCACCTATCAAATAATATTTTAAAGGAGATTGTGAAGGAGACATCTGTGCCGCATTATGGTTTAAGCTAGAACAGATTTGCATGACCAAGGATTTGATCAACAAGATGTATTTGAAACAGAAACTTTATTCACATAAGATGGTGGAGGAAACCTCATTGTTGAACCACCTGACAACTTTTAATGAAGTTGTTGCTAACCTCGAGTCTATGGAGATAAAGTATGATGATGAAAATTTGGGTCTTATTTTGCTATGCTCTCTACCCAGTTCGTACTCTACTTTTAGAGATACTATTTTATATAGCTGAGATACTCTTACTCTCAGTGAGGTTTATGAAACTTTGCATGCTAAAGAAAATATGAAACTTATGGTTTCCAGTGAAAGTTCAAGTATACATATAGAAGGATTGTCTATCCGCAGTAGGCAATATGAGAAGGGTTTAAATGGCAATTTAAGAGGTCGAAGTAAAAGCAAATATAGCGGCAGATCTAAATCTAGAAACAGTAAGTCATGCAGGTATTGTAAGAAGGATGGTCATAACATATCCTAGTGCTGGAAGTTGCATAACAAGGAGAAGAGGAATAATAATTTCAAGAAGAATCAACAAGAGGATGAACCTAGAGCTATCATTGTCACCAAAGAAAGTTCTGATTAAGATATTTTTGTTGCCTTTGCCAATAATTGCAAAACCAATGATGAATGGATTCTTAATTCAGCTTGTACTTTTCACATGAACCCGAACCACGAGTGGTTCGTTACCTATGAAACTGTGCCAAGTGAATCCGTGTTGATGGGTGATAATACACCATGCAAGGTTGTAGGCATTGGTTTTATCTTGATCAAGATGTTTGATGGCACCATCAGAATTTTATCGGATGTTCGTCATATTCTGAATTTAAAAAGAAATCTTATCTCATTGAGTATTCTTGATACTAAAGGGTACAAGTATTTAGATGGAGGTGAAGTTTTGAAGGTCACCAAATGTTCTCTTGTTGTGATGAAGAGTGATATGAAGGCTGCCAAGTTATATTATCTATGAGGTACTACAATTTTAGATAATGTTGTTGTTACCTTGAATAAATTATTTGATTCTAATGCTACTAATCTTTTGGCATATATGTCTGGGGCATATGAGTCATGTTTTCAGACTCTCAAGAAGAAGTTACTAATAGCCCCAGTGCTTGTTCTATAGGATATTTATAAAGATTTTGAGGTATTTTGTGATGCCTCCTAGGCAAGGACTTAGATGTGTCTTGATACAAAAAGGCAAGGTGGTAGACTATGTGTCTCGCCAGCTGAGACCCTATGAGTGAAACTACCCGACCCATGACCTAGAGTTAGCCACTGTGGTTGCCATGAAAAGTTGGCAACATTACCTTATAGGTAACCATTGCAAGATCTTCACGGACCACAAGACTTTGAAGTATATTTTCACCTAGGCAAAGCTCAACCTGAGGCAGTGAAGGTGGTTAGATCTAATATAGGATTACAATATTGGGATTCACTATCACCCAGGCAAAGCTAATGTTGTGGCAGATGCATTAAGCAGAAAAGCCTATGCAAACTGTGCACTGCCAGAAGACGTTCAAACTCAACTTCAGGTGAAGGTTGCCCATCTTAACCTAAACCCAATCAAGAGAAGCATACTCTCAGTCCTAGAAGTCCAACCCACCCTATCAAACCAGATTCATGAAGCCCAAAAAGTAAATGAGGATATTAAGAAAATAAGGAAGAATATGATAAGAGAAAAAGCCATTGAGTTCGGTGAGGATGAACAAGGAATCATTTGGTTCGAGAACTGTATCTGTGTACCCAACAATCAAGAAATCAAAGAGATGATTATGCGAAAAGGCCATGAAACCCCTTACTCCATTTATCCATATCGTACCAAGATGTACCAAGACATTAGAAAAAGATCTTGGTGTGTTAGCATGAAGAGAGAGATTGCTGAATTTGTTGAAGCCTGTGATACTTGCTAGAAAGTCAAGGCAGACCATTAGAAACCCGCTAAACTTTTGCAGCCCTTGCCAATCTCAGATTGGAAGTGGGAAGAAATTGACATGGACTTCATTACTATACTGCAGAACTCAATCCAAATATGACTATATTTGGGTAATCATAGACTAATTGACCAAAGTAGCTCATTTCATACCGGTCAAGATCACCTACTTAGGGAGTAAGTTAGCACAGCTATATATGGCTAGAATAGTATGCCTGCATGGAGTTCCCAAAAAGAATATGTCAAACCAACGAAGCCAGTTCACCTCCAGGTTCTGACAAAAGCTTCGTGAAGAACTGGGTAGTAGACTTAAGTTTAGTATAGATTATCATCCCTAAACTGACGGTCAAACAAAACGAGTTAATCAGGTATTGGAGGATATGCTAAGATCTTGTGCTCTAGATTTTGGCACCAATTGGGATTAGGCCCTACCCTATGCCAAGTTCTCCTATAATAACAGCAATCAGGCCAGTCTTCAGATGGCACCATTTGAAGCTTTGTATGGTAGAAAGTGCCAAACACCTATATGGGAACAACCCAAAGGACATCAAGACTCAATGCCCAATCTACTTTAGGACTCTAAGGAAAAGGTGAGAAATATCAAGGAACAGCTTAGGATAGCCCAGTGGCGCCAAAAGAGCTATGCCAACAACCGTCATCGGGATTTGACCTTTGAGGTAGGCAACTTTGTCTATCTAATAGTATCCCCACTCAGAGAGTTAAAAAGGTTTCAAAGCAAAGAAAAACTTGCACCATAATTTGTGGGACCGTTCAAGATCTTGGAGCGCAGAGGAGAAGTTGTCTATCAGCTAGAGTTGCCACCGACCATGTCAGGAGTGCATAACGTCTTCCATATATCTCAGCTAAAAAAGTGCCTTCGAGTACCTACAGAGCAGGCAGTACTCGAGACCCTTGACCTTCAAGAGGACCTCACCTACCTGGAGCACCCTATTAAGATCATTGAGATGGCAAAACATCAAACTAGGAGGAAGACTATTCATTTATGCCAAGTGCAGTGAAGAAATCATACCGAAGATGAAGCCACCTAGGAACGAGAGGATGATTTGAAGGCCAACCATTCCCACCTCTTTTTCTAGCCATACAAATCTTGAGGTCAAGATTCTCATAAGGGGGTAGGTTTGTGACTTTCCAAAATTTTGGATATTTATTTATTTAATTAATTGGATTTTCACTAGAATTATTTTCCCTTTTTCTTAAATCTTTTATTTAAGCCTAGAGAAAATTTATTAATTTATTTGTGTTGTTGTGGTCAAAACAAGTATATTTTATTATATTTGGGTTCCTTACATTTTTCTATAATTTTTAGGAATTTTGTAGGATCTATTTGGATTTTTATGCTATTTTCTAAGACTTTACTTAATTTCCTGGGTTTGTTTTGTAAAATCAAAATTAAATTTCAAAACATAACTTTCCCTCTCTCCTCATTGGGCCAACAATTGGACGGCTCAGATCCACTCGATGCGTCGGCCCAATCCCCGTCGTTCCTCCCTCTTTCCTTTTCTCTCGCCACCCAAGGGGCCCACCTATCGGCACCCGCTCCCTCCCCTTTCCTTCTTCCAAATGCCCGGCCTCTTCTCCGCACAGCGTTGCCATCCCCACCGCCAATTCCCTACCGAGTTCCCCTCTTCTTTCCATTTCGGCCGCTCAACCAAAAGGAAACGCCTTCGCACCGTCGCTAATTGCGTGATCTCTACAAGGACCTTCCTTCTCTGCACCTCCCCTTTCCTTTTCCCCTCCATCTGAATCCACACCCCCATGGATTCTAACGAGTGATCCTTGCCTTAGCCCCCCCCGCGGCACTACATAAGGACCTCCTCAGCACCGCCTCCTACCATCCCACACTGCTCCACCTTCCTTTTCCAACCCCAAGCGTTTCCCCTCCCCCACACCGTACATTTGTTGCCTTGACTGCTGAAGCTCTTCTAGCGAGCTATCTCCACCGCTTCAGCCACCCCCAAAGAGCACCGATGTCGGGACCCGGAACAATAACTCCAAGTCCCTCTGTGTAAATCGCACTATCCCAGGAAAAGCTAGTGCACACAGGGTTAACAGTAATGTATATCATGCAAATATCACCACCGAATATTATCAAACGACAAAATACGGCCTTAAGGCCAAGTCTTACAATATAGGGGCACAAGGCCAACAAAAGAAATAAAACAATGAAAGCGAAGAAGGTAGCAAAGACACCCATCCAGCCTCCCACAGGCGAATGACTGTAAGACGCGTCCTACTCGCTGAAGTAGTCCTCACTGTCGTAGTTGTCGTCGAAGTCAGGCAACAGATATAGCAAGGTGAGTACAAGAGTACTCCCAAGGTAAGCAAGTGAATGCTTACGCAAGTTACACCAGGAATTATAACAGGATTGATGCATGCATAATGGATTTCAAAGAAAGGCTTAATAGGGTAAATGTGCGGAAAGCAATACTGGAATTTGAATACAATAATGTAAGTACGAAAAGCTGAACTTTAATACAGTATATGAACATTGTTTTTAACAAGTAATATCGTTAGCGTAGGCTCCGACCCACACTAACCTATCCACGGGAATTCACCCGGACCAAAACCAAACCATCATTTGTTTGCTCAAAAACCAGGTTTTATAAAATCCAAGTCTAATCTGTGAAAACTTTACTCAGCATATCCATGACCGCGGACACGGCTATCCAGATAGGTTTTAACTCTGCAGAGGTGTACAACTTTACCCACAAGACATTCCCTCTCACTTGAGCCACGCGATAAACACACTGCCTTAGGTGTGCGGCAGAGAGTTCATGACAAGGCTGTTCCAGTGATCCATAGCCAAAAATAATCACATCGCCACTAAGGTTCCACCACAACTCGAATCCACGAGTTGGAGCCCCCTTTGGTGCCATGTGAGACTTCCCATAGCCTACGCCGCTCACATTCAGCCTATAGCGAGACTATGTTTGGAACTTTACAAATTACTTAGCCAGGTCCGTCCCATACCGGACTTGTGGTAGTACGAAGTGACTTCGTAAAATGAATCACAGAAACGGTCCTTAATCTGCCTTAGGCTCAACCACATTCCCCTGTGCACGACAATCAACCAGGTGTCACCAAACACGAGGTATGCCGGCACCCACCACCTAACCATTAGCCTAAGTCCAAAATCATCAGTTTCTATTTTCATTTTTAAATAATTTTCATAAACCATCCTTGACTCACCGAAGTCAAGAACAAAATTTAAATCGTCATTTCATGCGGAAGAGATGATCCCATCTAAAATTATACTAGGCCAGGCTAAGCATTTCTATAAAATTTTCTAGTCAATACTATGGTACTAACTAGTTTTCAACTATGGTGACAAGGTATATGAATTCGAGGTTCAAAATTGGCTATAGTCAAATGATCATGGGCATAACTAAAGTTTAAACTGAATTTAAATTAAAGTTGAATAGAAGTACGCATGCATATACAGTAAAACAACATAAATAAATTTGAAATATTAGGTTCAACATGGTCAAAGGTGTAACTTGCCTTGATCAAAGTCCTGCTGCGAATCGTCGAACTCAAAGTCTCCGGAATCGTCGAAATCTAACGTAAAGAGCCAATTCAAAGAAAATTCAAAAACAAAATTCGAATAAATTCAAAATTTCAAAATTATGCCAGAAATGGATAGATCATGATTTTAAAAAAATTTAGAAATTTGAATGGGTCAATTTGGAGTTAAAATGCAAAAGTTATAGCCTTCTAAAGTTTAAATTCAAAATAAAAGAAAAAGGTTATTTTCTGGATTTGTTTTTAAACCGAAAAGAATTTATGACGTCAGCAAGAATTATTTTTCTAAAGGGAATTAAATGATTATGACGTCAGCCCTAGGGTTAAAATAATCGGGGAGAGGCTGACAGGTGGGGCCGGTCTACGGTGGACTGGGTCCAAGAACCGGAGAGAGGGGTGAGGTGGCAGGCGGGTGTGCGGGGAGCGGGGTGGCGCTGGCGTGGCTTCCACGTGGCTGCCACCTGGCTCCACGTGGTTGCAACGTGGCTGCCACGTCACGGCAATATGCCGACGTGGCGGCACGCACGCGAGGTGGCGAGGGGGCGCTCGGGTGGCGCTGGCGTGGCGCCCAGCTGGCGGCCACACCTGCTGCCACCTCAGCCCGGCGGCTGATGGGGCGGGTGGCCGACGGTGGCGCACGGGGACCGAGGGTCGCCGACGCTCCGGCGAGCGGCGGCCCTGGCCGATGGGGGCAAAATGCAGAGGGGAGTGCGGGGAGTTCACCGGTATCTTGCGTGGAGGCCGAGGGTGACCGGAGGGGAGAATCGGCGGAGAGGGGCGGCGGTCAGAGAGGGCTTCACGGCGGCGGAGCAGCTCCGGTGGTGCAAAAGCTCGGGGAGGTGGTCGTCGAGGATCGCCGGGGCACAAGCAGCGTCGGGGTGGGGTCGACGAGGCTCGGGGTGGTCGGAGGTGGTGGAGATTGCTCGCCAGAGCTACTGGAGGCCGACGGAGAAGAACGAGCGCAAGGGGGCTCCGATGCTCAATTTTGCGATCTGGAGGAACGAGGGGTGGCGGTGTGGGTAGAGGAACCTTGGGGTGTGGGTTTTATAGGCCAGGGCGCAAAACTCGCCGGAGAGCAACGGGCGGAGGGGATTAATGCGACGGTGCACAGGGCGTGATTGAGGGGAAAAATGCCAGAAACGGACGCGGGAAGACGGCTATTTGAATGTGCAGTGGTGCGGGGGAATAAATTGGCAAGAAACCGAAGCTTTCAAAGCTTCGGTTTTCCAATCAATGGCGGTGGCAGCGGCGGTGATTGCGCGAGGAAGAAGGTAAGCGAATGGGGACGATGGACTGGCGAGCGGGGGCAGCGCGTCGGAGAAGAAAACGGGAAAGGGTTGGGATGACAGTCGGATCCGCGACGCGTGGCAGGTGGGGGAAGCGGGGGCCGCTGGATCTAAAGCGAACTGGTAAGTGAACAGGTGTGGTCAAGATTTCATCCGACAAACGAGACTCAATCCGAGCCGTTGGGGTTTCGGGCGGAGGGTTAAGTGGCTGCAGACGGGCGGGATGAAGTCCGACAATGGCGAACGGCCCCGATTCCACCACGTGTCGGCAGGAGTGGAGGGGAAGGCGGGATGAAGCGGTAAGTTGGTGCGGGCGGCTGCGATTAAGTCGGGCGAAGGGCGGACGGTCGGATGGGTGCCAGGTATCAGCCAGAGAGGAAGGGAAGGCGGGGAGAGGGTTTAAGTCAGATCGGACGGCCGAGGAGGAATCCGGCGACGCGGACCGGTCCGATGGGTGACAAGTGTCGGCCCCGGGAGAGGTTTTGGATTTTTATTTCTTTTTGATTTCCAGAAATGAGAATAAGCTTTAGAAAACTCAGAAAAATACCAAATAAATTTTGAAAATTCCAGAACAATTCAGAGAACCTTCTGGGACTATTTGGGACTTAATAAAAATATTTTCCACCCATTTTGACATTTATTTTTTGTAAAAGCACAATTTGACTTAAAAGGGAAGGTTTTAATTCTTTATAAAATCCTGAGAATATACATAAATACAGATTTGACTTTAGGAAGGTATAGTACATTTATTTGACTTTCATGAAATGCAATAAATTCATTTTGATCTTTTATAAATAGAAGTTTTTAAATTTACTCAGATCAGGACTTTGAAATAAACTCCAGGAAATCCAATAAATTCCAGAATTGATTTTTAAATAAAGGAGTAAAATTTTTGGGATGTTACAACCAACACCTCTATTGGCTTCCGCATGCGTCGATGACCCTAGTCCACCTCCTCGTCGTGCCCTTGTGCCATCAGAGTGTCATCTTCGTTGGGAGCCGAACACCACCGCCGCTAAGTCTCGCCATCGGTCGTCGTCGTTGATGCCTAAGCCTCACGCGAGGTATAGCCACAACTGCTGTGATCCCCTCTCTCTTCCCCTCCCCTCGCCGGCTGCCACCATGCAAGGGAATGTCAATGACCATCGGCGTAAAACAAGTTAGATGGCACAGCTGATGTGTCACGCCATGAGGTGACACATACAACACCACATCAGCGTAAAACAACACAGTTAGTGGCCACGCCAGCTTCCCAAACTTTGTCAGCCACCATACCCCACGTGTGCGCCACCTAGTAGCCACATCGTCCAAATCTGCTGAGGCAGTAGCCATGTGGTCGCCACGTGTGTGACACGTCAACACACACTCCCGCCAGTGCCATGTCAGCACTACTTGGCAAGCCATGTCAGCACCCGAGCCCCTCCATGCCACGTGTCTACCATATGTCCGCCACCTGGCAGCCATGTTAGTAATTCATGTCATGTCATCTTCCATGTGTAGGGTTTTCCTAGTTTACAAAATAAAGTTATGTTGTTTTAAAATTATATTACATGCTTAATTTTAATCACAATATTTCAATTCCTATTATTACTATAGTTAATACCCAATTGTTATGTCTCTTTTGACTTTGCAAATTCTTGTACCATGTCACCTTAGATAAAACTCTAGTTAGTATACCAGTATGATTAGAGAATTTTTGTAGCAAATATTTAGATATGCTTAGATAAAACTTTAGGTTTGGGATAACCTTTTTAAATAAAATGAAAATTTTTTACAATGTATTCTTGACTTCGGTGAGTCAAGAAAGTCTATGGAATATTTCAAAACAAAATATGAAACTTGGTTTAGACTTAGAACTAGGTTGTGGGTGCTTGCTAGTATACGTTGTACCTCAGTGGCTCAACATGGATACTAGGCACGAGGGGTATGTGGTTAGAGACTAAGTTAATTAAGGACTAGTCTATGAGCTACTGCTACAAAGCCCAATCGTACTACCACAAGACAAGTATAGGATAGTCCAAGCTGATTAATTAGCGGGTCTCGATCCGAGTCCCTCTACAGGCTGAGTGTGAGCGTGGCATAGGCCATGGGAAGTCCCACATGGAACAAGAGGGTGCCCCAACTTGGTGGATTCCTTATTGGGGTGAAATCTTAGTGGAGATGTGGCTAGGTTGATAGCTTCATTTTGTAAAGTCCTTGTTATAATTACTCAGTCACACTCCTATGGAAGCGTGTACTGGCCGACATAACGAGTTAATCATATCTTGTAGGTAACGTTGTACAATCTCTGCAGAGTATATAAACTACTCTGGATAGCCATGCTAATGGTCATGAGTATGTTGAGTAAATTTTTTCATGGATTTTTCATAAACTGGTTTTAGATGGAAACAAGGTATCCTTTGGAGAAAGATTGTTTGGGTGGGATACCCATAGATAGGTTAATGCTATGTTAGTGCCTACACTAATGGTACTATTTTTGTTTAAATTACAATCTTTACTTACAGTATTAAAATCTATAGTTTCATATTTATTTATTGTATTTTATTAAATGATGTTTTATGCTTAATTAACCCTATAAGCCGTCCTTTGTTACCTTTATCATTATATTGTATTTTTTCGTGTGACTTGGAGAGTATAAATTTGTACTTACCCTTACTATCCCATCTTAGAAGAGGACAACTTTGACTACAGTGAAGATCAGGACGAGTATGCTGTGTCTTACTATCATCTGCTTGTGGGCAGGCTTTGGGCTTCACTTTTACCATTTTATTTTCGCTGACATTTTCTTTTATTATTGTTGCCAATGAGAATTGATATAAACTTTGGCCGTAAGGCCATATTTTTAATTAATTGAGTTTGTCATTGTGCTTGATATATATCCCTATTACCACTATATGCACTAACTAATCCTGAACTAGTGCGATTTACACAGAGAATTCGTAGTCATCGCTCTGGAGTCCGACAGCGGAAGTGGCTTTGATCTAGTAGATTTGGTGATGTGGTGGCACACCAACGGTGCGGAGGAGTGATGTAGATGTTGGGTCCAAAGAGGAAGGCGATGGTGAAACGATAATGAAGATGTGGGGTTAGGAATTGCGCAGACGGCTGGTAGTGAAATGAGAGTGGCGACAAGATGTGGTAGCCCTAGAACAAAGCATTGGGGGCCCCCATTGGCAACTTGGATCAGTGGAATAGGTTGGTCAGGAGGTGAGGAGGGCATAGCCTTGGAGACTTACTGAGGTGGCAGCAAATGCTCATCGGAGCTCAGTGGTGGCGTGGTCCTTCGGCAGGGAAATTTGGTGGTCTAGCGGTGAAGTGGAAGGGGATTTGGTTGAGGGAGAGATGAGAGGGTCACGTGGTTTAAATATGTGGCGCACAACATGGGAAAGCAGGGCACGATTATGGTGGCGACGGTCGACGCACACAGATCCTAGCCAGCATTGAGGATGACAGCGGGGGCAGCTGACAGGAGGGCCCAGACTATCGGTGGGAGTGGGTGCGGAAGAGGCAGCGTGGCGCAATCTAGTTCATTGGTCTAAATCGGATGACCACAATTGGGCGTGCAGTGGAAAACTATTCAGTGGACGAGCGGCTTGGCAGACTTGCAGTGGGTTGCAGTGGGATGATGTGGGCTTGGAGTGGGGCGAGATTGGACAAAGGCCCGATAATCAACATTGTCAATTACTCATCGTCACATTAGTGGACATAGGGAGGTCCATCAAAGGGTTTCACCAAATTTGATTAAACAAACTAATTACTTGGTACGGTTGAGAACTTAGCCAAGTCCATAACTAGTACCCAGAACTCTGCATTAGTTGGTATTCACGTGACATGCTCTGCAAAGTGCACTTCGAATACTCTTATGCTGTCACTTCAAAAGTTGATTAGTATTTCTCACAACTCTTCTCCCCTTTATCAACGAACAACATATGGTATCTATATACAAAATATAATAACTTAAATTTGAAAATTATCCAACATGGTTCCTCTTAAAAAAATCTCCAACACCCCGTTTGGCTCCTAACAATTGAAATTGATTCATTCAATTGGATTCCAAATCCTATTTTAGTAGAATATGAATTTGATTCTAGAAGATTTCAATTCCAATATGTATGGTGTCACATGGAAACGCAAACTTCCTATTTTGTAAAAGTTTGATATTTAGAATTTTAACCACTTATTCACACTATACAATTTTCACAAAGTCAACTTAAATATTTTGTTGGACATTATTGAAGAGGAGCTACTTTGTGCACATTGACAAGCCTAGCTGTCGAGACCCGAATATGCAAATTCGGACTCTCTGTGTATACCGCACTAGTCCCAGGATCACGCTAGTGCACACAGTCAAACATAGATGTCATCACAACTATATACACGTTTAAATAAAGAAAAAACTCAAATATCAATAAATCTCAAAAGGTACGACCTTATGGTCAAGCTTACAATGAACTAGCCCGAAGGGCTTTAACAAAACTAGCAACGGAAATCCAAAGTAAAGCGTAGTGGTCAATCGACAAGCCCACAGGCTATCGAGTGGAGAACGAAACCTAATTTGCGTAGTCATCGAAGTACTCTCCTTCTGGAACCTCCTGCTATTGATACTCCTCTTCCTCAACTGAGCACCATTGGGCATAAAGCCGTGAGTACATTGGTACTCAGCAAGTCGTTTGTAACAAATGAATATAATATAGTATGTAAGACTTACCAAAGGATGGCTGAAAGGTTAATTTGCATAAATGATATTTAAAGGTAAATACAGTAATTAGATTGAAAGTGAACTTTAAGTAAAAACAATAGTAAATAAATAATCAAAGGAATTGATATAACCACTTGCAGACCTCCCATCCACAAGCTAAACCAACCGCTTATGGACCTCCCATCCATAAGCTAAACCAACCGCTTATGGACCTCCCATCTATAAGCTAAACCAACAGTGGATTAACCATCCATTGTCCAACAACAATACACAAGTTTTCAAAAATAACTAACCCTCGTGTGAAATCACCAAGCATTGTCCATGACCGAGGACGCGGCTATTCGAATAGTTTTACACTCTGCAGAGATTGCACAGCTGTACCCACACGATGTGATTAGCCTCGCGCTAAGGAAATCACAACAAGGCCTTTACAAAGTTCAATTCCAACTCAATCCGCCCGCTAGGGTTTCGCATCACACCCCCCTTGCACCACATGGAAATCAGCAACCATGTTCATCTCAATGGCAAGATTAAAGTTGAAACATCCCAAATTAATCAGCTAGGTTCATCCCATACTAGACATGTGATTTGCACGGTAAACCTCAGATCAATGGCGTACAAAGTTAAGTCCTTAATTCTACCCGGGCGAGACTACCTCATCCCTCGAAGTGCTCCAACACTTCCGCCTTTACTGCACGATCACTCGCCCGAGTGAAAACCAATTTGTATAACCACCGCCGATGACGCACCAACGTCATGGCACAAATTTTAATACTGTGGCACCAACCACAATCTGCTGTGGCTCCAACCACGGTTCAATATCTCATTAAGTCAAATTAATTATTCACGTGTGATGATAAACCCAATCGTACAAATAAGCAAATCTAAGCATTCTATCGTACCAACCCATATGACAAATAACCTAGCATCACTAATATGTTTTCTAACCTAAGGTGACAATGGTATCATGGCATTCCAAATTATCAAGGAGGGCTGAATTCAATTGGGACGATAACTACCAATACAAGGGTTTAAATAAAAACAGCGATGCAATGTAATTTAAAATAAAATTATTAAATAATAGATTACAAACTGGGTTCACAAAGGATACGACTTACCTTAGTTATGCTTAGTGAGGTACTCCTGATCTTCGGGCGTAGAACCTGCTCCTCTGGAATCTGAATCTAACGAGAGAGAAAACGACTAAAACAAGAAAAACACATAAAATAATAAGCAAATGAACTCCAAAAATCATGAAACTAGAACCAGAAGCTAGAGCTCGATTTTAGATGAATTTAGAAAAAACAACAGGGTCAATCGGAGCTAGGACGGAGGAGAACGAGCTCTTAGAAAATAAACCCTAAAGTTAAATCGGAAAAAATGAAAAAGGGCACTGTGCTGTGAACTCGGTCCACGGGAGGCTCGGTCTACGGTGGACTCGGCGCACGGAATAGTGCGCGTGGCCAGCGGGGGTGGGCTGACGTGGCGCGCGCTGGTGCTGCCACGTGTCAGCTGACGTGGCGCTGACGTGGCGACACTTGGCACCCGGAGAGCGGGCTCGGCTGACGTGGCATGGCCACGTGCATGCCACGTCGGCTAGGGCTGATGTGGCCTAGGGCTGACGCGGCGGCGCTCGGGCGCGGGCGACGGCGACAGGATCGGACGGCGGGGGAGATGACGCGCGGCGAGATCTGGGCCTTCGGCCCAGATCTGGACGTATGGTGGAGATGGGGCGGCGCAGAGGCGGGACGACGCGGATTGCCGACGCGTGGTCAGCGCGGTGTGCGAAGCGTCGCACGGACGTGGGCGCGTGGGCTGACGCGACACGGGCGACGGTAAGGGCGACGCGGGCGACGGGGCTCACCGGTGGGGTTCGACGACGGCGGCGAGGACGGGCTCCGGCGACGACGCGAACAGTGGAGGCACGACACGGACGGCGGTGCGGGCGCGAGGACGGGTGAGGAGCGGCAGCGCGAGGTTTGGGTGGCGGTGACGACTGGGCACGCGAACCAAGGAACACACGGCGGTTTTATCACGTGAATCAAGGTAGTCCCGATCAGTTACGACCAAGGCGCGAAACGGCCGCGATTTGGACAGCCCGGATCGGCAGGAGGGAGATCGGACGGGCGACGGTGATCGGGCGAATTAGGGTTAGGGTTATGTGCGGGCGGCGCGCGGGCTGGCGAATGGGTGACACGCGGCACGAGGGAGGATCGAGCGACGGCGACTGACGCGCGAGCAGGAGCGGCGGAAGCGCACGAAGCGTGCATGTGCTGTCGCATGGCTGGTTGGGTGACGGTGATGCGAGGGCGGCGCGGGAGCTGGGTTAGGCCGCGGGCGGGCGTGCGTGGGAGGCCGGAGGCCGACGCGTGACTGGAAGCCAGATCGGACGGCGAGGAGTGAGGTGGGGCGAGAGCGCGCGGGTGAAGGCCGGATGGCCGACGCATGGGGAGAGAGAGAATCGGGCGGCTGGTGGTTTTTTCCCGGCTAAATAATTTTTAGAAATTCAAAAAAATGCCAGGAGCTTTAGAAAATAGCAAATAAATCCCAAAAATTCAACAAAAATACCAAAAAAATTCCTTGAGACACAAGGAACTCAAATAAAATATTTTTAGCAAATGTTGAAGTTTAATTTAATCATATTAAATCCTTTTAAATTCTGAAAAATTCAAGTTAAGCTTTATTAATTCCAGAAAATTCCAAAAATTAATTTTTAAATTCAAGGTTTTTAAAATCCCAGAAAATCAGGATGTTACACTAGCCGCACAGGTGGGCTCCACTGGCTTGTAGACGTACATAGTTTCATAAAAAGTTCAGTATTTTAAACTTACTTAAATGTCACGTTGTCGAGACCCGAATATGCAAATCCGGACTCTCTATGTATACTGCACGAGTCCCAGAAATCACGCTAGTGCACACAGTCAAACATAGATATCATCATAACCATATACACATTTAAAATAAAAGAAAAGCTCAAATATCAATAAATATCAAGAGTACGACCTTATGGCCAAGCTTACAATAGACTAGCCCGAAGGGCTTTAAAACTAGCAGCGGAAATCCAAAATAAAAGCGTAACGGCCAATTGACAAGCCCACAGGCTATCTAGTGGAGAACGAAGCCTAATCCGTGAAGTCGTCAAAGTACTCTCCTTCTGGAACCTCTTGCTGGTGATACTCCTCTTCCTCAACTGAGTAATATTGGGCATAAAGCCATGAGTACATTGGTACTCAGCAAGTCATTCGTAACAAATGAATACAATATAGTATGCAAGGCTTACCAAAGGATGGCTGAAAGGTTAATTTGCATAAAACAATATTTGAAGGTAAATACAACAAGTAGATTGAAGGCGAACTTTAAATAAAACAATAATAAATGAATAATCAAAGGAATTGACATAACCACTTGCGGACATCCCATCCACAAGCTAAACCAACCGCGTATGGACCTCCCAGCCATAAGCTAAACCAACAGTGAATTAACCATTCACTGTCTAACCACAATCCATAAGTTTTCAGAAATAACTATACCTCATGTGAAATCACCGAGCATTGTCCATGACCGAGACGCGGCTATTCGAATAGTTTTACACTCTGCAGAGGTTGCACAATTGTACCCACACGATGTATTTAGCCTCACGCTATGGAAATCACAACATGGCCTTTACAAAGTTCAGTTACAACTCAATCCGTCCGCTAGAGTTTCGCATCATACCCCCCTTGCGCTATATGGAAATCAACAATCATGTTCATCTCAATGGCAAGATTAAAGTTGAAACATCCCAAATTAATCAGCCAGGTCCATCCCATACTGGACATGTGGTTTGCACGGTAAAGCTCAGATCAATGACGCACAAAGTTAAGTCCTTACGTGTACCCAGGTGAGACTACCATATCCCTTGAAATGCTCCAACACTTCCCCCTTTTATTGCACGATCACTCGCCTGAGTGCAAAACCAGTTTGTATAACCATGCCAATGGCACACCAATGCCATGGCCCAAATTTTAATAAATATAGCACCAACCATAGTTCCATATCTCATTAAGTCAGATTGATAATTCACATGTGATGACAAACCCAGTCGTAAATGTAAGCAAGGCTAAGCAATTCTAATCGTACCAACCCATGTGACAATAATCATAACATCACTAAATAAATTCCCAACCTAAGGTGACAATGGCATCAGGGTATTCCAAAATATCAAGGAGGGATAATCAATCTGGGACAATAACTACCAATTACAAGGTTTGAATAAAAATAGCGATGCAATGTAATTTAAAACAAAATAATTAAATAATAGATTACAAACTTGGTTCAACATGATCAAAGAACACGACTTGCCTTGGTTATGCTCAGCGAGGTACTCTTGGTCTTCGAACGTAGATCTTGCTCCTTCGAAATCTGAATCTAACGAGAGAGAAAACGACTTAAACAAGAAAAACACATGAAATGAAAAGCAAATGAACTCCAAAAATTATGAAACTAGAACCAAAAGCTAGAGCTCGATTTTAGATGAATTTAGAAAAAAGAACGGGATCAATTGGAGCTAGGACGGAGGAGAGCGGGCTCTTGAAAAATAAACCCTAAAGGAAAATTTGGGAAAATTAGAAATTACACGGTGTTGTGGACCGGGCTCACGAGAAACCAGGTCTACGGTGGACCCGGTGCACAAAATAGTGTGCACAGGGAGGCGGTGCTGATGCGGCATTTTAGGGCTGACGTGGTGCGCGCTGGTGCCGACGCGTGGCAAGTGCTGACGTGGCGCACACGTGGCATTTGGGGCCGGTTTTGGCTGACGTGGCATGACACGTGGCTGCCACGTAGGCTAGGGCTGACGTGACTTGCCACGTGGGTAGGGCTGACGTGGCTCGGGTGCAGGCGAGGGTGGCGGCGTGGAATCGGGCGGCTGAGAATTGCCCACGTGGGCGTATCTGGTCCGTTGATTCAGATCTGGTACGACGGCTGTGATGCGGGGGCTCGGCCGTTGGATTAGCGACGCGTGGCGGCATGTCGCACGAAGCGTCGCGGACGTGGGCGCGGGTGCGGGCGTGAACGCAGACCGAGGTGAGAGCGGTGGACGCGTTCGACGGGGGCGGCACGCAGACCGTGGGGCGGAGCTCGCGTGCGGGGCGCGGAGTCCGGCGGCGTGATGCGCGGTGGACACGGGTTCCGGGCGACGGAGAGGGCACGGGAGGCGGTGGGTGCTCACCGGAGGACGAAGACGTCGACGGCAAATGGCGGCGAGAGCGGGAACGGCTCCGACGGTGAAAACGGCGGAGGACGGGGCGGTGACCGGCGCCGAGGACGGAGAGAGACGGTGGCGGGGTCGACTCCAACGACGATGGTTCGGGCGGAGAGGCAAGGACGGGTCGCCGGCGAGTTCGAGTCCAGCTGCGGCACGGGCACGTGCACGATGCGGATGGTGGGACTCCTGGCGACAGGCGGCGGCGCGGGTGAGAGGAGCGGCGCGAGGTGAGGGAGGCGGCGGGGCGATGGCTGTTTTTATGCACACGTCCCGAGGATGTCCGGAGCGAACTCAGCGTAGGCGGCGGTCGAACTCTGATCGAAGACGAAACCGGAGGGCGCAACGCGTGGCAGGCGGAAACGGATCGGACGGCCGGGAACGAGCCAGGCACGAGGGCAGCGGCGGCAGGTAGGGTTAGGGTAACGCGCGGGCGCGGGCGGCTAGGATGGAGCCACGGCGCGGGGCGCCGATCGGACGGGCGAGCGAGGGTGCTGGCGGCTGCTGACGCGTGGCGGTGGGGAGCGGGGATCGGGTGGCTGAGAGGAGGCGGAACGGGAGTGAGTGAGGCGGCGGGGAGTGGGCCGGGCCGAGGGAGCAGGCGTGCGGGAGCGGGGCGGTGGCTGACGCATGGCCGGAAAGCGGGCCGAGGGGCAGCCGGGCAAACACGCGGCAAGCGGGGAGAGGGTTTGGGTTTTTAAAATCTTTTCTTTTTCTAGAATTGCAAATAAATTGCTAGGGGCTCTAGAAAATAGCAAATAAATCCCAAAAATTCACCAAAAATACCAAAAAAATCCTTGAGACACAAGGAACTGAAATAAAATATTTTTAACTTATGTTGAAGTTTATTTTAGTCAAATTAAATCCTTTCAAAATTCTAAAAATTCTATTTAAGCTTTATTAATTCCAGAAAAATTCCAAAAATTTATTTTTCAAAACAGGGTTTTAAAAATCTCAGAAAATCAGGATGTTACACGCATTCAAAGCCCGGCGAGCATGTGGGCCCCACAGCTTGCAGAGGTAGATTTTGTAAGACTTCTGTGTTTTGAACTTCAGCCCCAAGCTCACACCATAAAATTTTCATGGAATTGAATGAAATTTCTTGGAGATGGTACAGTATCCAGAGGAGCAATTTCATGCATCCTGGCGGGTCCAGGCGTGTAGGTAGGTCCCACAAGTTCGTGGGCCCCGCTAATTCCACTTGATCCTCTGGTTGGAGTGCAGAATTGATTTAAGCTGACGTCTCAACATTAGCGTCAAGCGTGAGAAATGAGCGTAGTAGTAAGCATATGCATGGTAGCTAACATCTACTAACCAATCCCACGCACCTTTGTGCTATGAACTAACGCAGGCAGTGCTATGGGCTGATACATCTGACATCTCCATCAAAATAAAAAAAAAGATGAGGATAATAGTCTGAACAAGGAGATGGCGTGACGGCGACTTAGTATTTCGGTGCTCCCTGATCACGTTTGCTTTGTTCTTTCCTCCCCGTGATGCTCCATAATGCTGCCTTCGCGTGATGGTGCTCGGCTCTGCATTCTTCACGTGTGTACCCCCGAGCAAAGATGGTGAATGACATCCATGCGATGCCACGCGACGTAACCGACAGCTCTCCACTGGTCTGACACGTCCGCCATCACGTGAAGGCAATGACGTGGGCGCCACACACGTTTGTACATGAATATATCATCCTTCCTGTTTTAGTTAGACATGGAACATGCATGACTACACTGCGCTCTAAGTCAGCTTTTTTCTGGATATTAGCGCCCGAGCGTGAGAAACGAGTGTAGCGGTAAGCACATGCGTGGTAGCCAACATCTACCAACCAGTCCCACACACCTTCGTGCTATGAACTCGCACATGCAATGCGCAAGTGAAGATATGGGGATGATTCTGTCCTTTTGTTACATGAACGGGATGTTGCCATCAGTGTTGCAAAAAATGAAATAAAAATCATGAATTCATGCCTGTCTACAGGATTTGAGTCTACGTTGACCGCTATGATTCTGAGCCTGTTTGATATGGCTACGGCTTATTGCTTTTAGCTGAAATTTTTGAATTTTAGCTGTTTGCGACATAGATTATGGAGAGAGATACTCGCTTGCGATTTTGGATGGTATAGATGTTGGGTTTTTAACGTGTACTATAATTAACTTTTAGACTCTGTCTTAAAAAATACTCCGTTTGAAAGTTAGGTACTGTAGCAAAAGACAAAAGCCGTTTTGAGAAGCCGAAAAGAACAAGCCCTGTATCTTTTCACCAAGAGATAAATAGGGGAGAAAACAGATCGAATATAGACAGATAATGTCTCTGCCATATTTATTTTCATAATTTTTTCTGGATGCAGATACAAATACGAATACAAATACGAATAATATCGAATATAAATACAAAGCGAATACGAATCGAAACAAATACGGTCACGAATATTTTTCGGAACATAAAACTTAGTTCATCACATACTGAGCTTAATATGAATCAAAGCATTCAAGATTACCCGGATGACAAGTCAAGACACATTCAAACTTGGTTTATCACGATATGAAACTTAGTTCACATCACCAAGGTGGCATCGCCACCAACACCATTGTTCTTGCACTCCCACCATCGAACTACACGGCCTTTATTTTTGTTTACCATGCTTCAAAATATGCAAAAATGAAGTGATCCAACTGAAAGTACAAAATTTACAGAAGTTACACCATAGCATAATTCAATCATTCAATGTAGTTCACGAGACGAAATATGCAATCCAAATTCTAGCTATAAAGCAAGAAAGATACAAGTCACAAATTGCAACTCAAAGATTATATATATATATATATATATATATATATATATATATATATATATATATATATATATATATATATATATATATATATATATATGTATATGTATATATATATATAGGAAACCTCTTTTCTACACCCTGGTGTAATTACACTCTATGTCGTATCTCATACCGTAGGAAGTATCTCACGTAACGGAGGGTATATACGTGTAGTATACGAGTATTTAAGATCATCTAGGTGGTATGAACAATTTTTCAGAGGTAGTATGTAGATTTTTTTGACATACTCCTTTTTATGTGCGTATATGAAGATATTTACAAAATATGTTAAAAACTATGGACTCCCTTACAATTTTTTCATGTGTTTCACATTGGAGTATCTTATAATTAGTATACGAGTATACCCAAAGTGATAAAGGAGTATGTCAAATTCGTTTAGGTGGTATATTAGAGGTGGGTGTAATTACACCCGGATGTAGAAAGTATTTTTCCTATATATATATATATATATATATATATATATATATATATATATATATATATATATATATATATATATATATATATATATATATATATATATATATGCAATTTGACTATATGGATCGATCGAATACATCTGAGCAATGATGCATCGAATAATGAAAAAAAACAGCAGACGTATCAGCTATCTTGTAGCATACACCATCCATCCATCATGATCAGCGACAAGAAAATAGCAAAATTTAGTGTCCACTAGGCAAGCGTACAACTACAAAAAGCAGTTGTTATAGTTATAGTATGCAAATAACAGATCGCTACATATGGCTAATAGATTTTGTAATATGAAAGCTTTTACTTGTGAATAATTGATAGTCCAACATGGCTATTAGACAACAATATGACTGTATGAGTGTGTTGCAAATCTTCTAGGTTTCTAACTTTCAGGCTATGAGTTTCCTCCAACTCGGTAATAACTAATCAGTATTGTATAGCAATTAGCAGCTTAGCACACAAAAAAGTAGCAAAGTCTATGAGTGAACAAAGTTACAAAACATCCTGAAAGACCAAGGAAATACAAATATATGGAAGAAATGCTATCATATTTTTCTGTTGAACAATTAGTTAAAGTAATTAGTACACTGTTCATGAAAACAGGAAGGCAAAGACCACATGCAGATTCTCATGAAAAGCCATCATTCCACCGAATCCTCATGGGCTTATGGCAGTGACGGACAGTGGACTGATGGGCCGTAGGCTGGCTTGACAATTAGGCTAAATCTTGGATATTCGATTTTGTATTTTCTGGATAATTTATATTCGTATTCGGTAGATACTAGGCTTACTGTATTTGTATTCGTTTCCGACAAAAAAAATCCATATTCATTTCCTATTAGAGAATTACCTGAAGAAAATCCGACCTGAGATAATCCAAATTCGTTTTCATCCGGATCGGTCAGAAACCATCCGATCCATTTTCACCTCTAGTTATAAGTAGATTTTTCAGAATTTAAAACTTACCACTTAATTTGATAAACTATTTTTTTATCAGAGAAAGGGTTGAACTAGAAAATGTGATAACAAGAACAGAGAAGAGTCATGCCTTGCATCCTTGTTATTAAATGCTTGCTGAGTACGTTACTCATTATCTTAGTCCAACCAGGGATTACCATGTATGGGATGAAGGGTACGCAAGCGGCTGAGGAGGCCGCAGGAGATGAGGGCTCTTACTACGGGGATCAGAGCAAGGTGGACACCCTATTCTACGGTTGGGACGAGTAGGCGTCCAATGGAGCAGGGCAAGCTAGCATGAGGGTATTTGTCCCGTTTTGTTGTTGTAATTAAGTAGTCGTATTAAAGACCATAGGCTAGTGTGGCTACCCACTATAATAGAACACAGTTTCTATCTTATTGTTCTGTTGTGCTAATGTTGGTAAGATTTATTATTCGTTGGAGTGATATTCTATCGGGCAAACAAGTAATAATCTGTTGGTCAGAATGGGTCAGTCAGATTCTATCCTAATTTTGTTTGCGATCGAGCGACGACGTGTCTTCGTTAGTTTGAAGCCAGGAACCGTTCAACATGACACCCTCGCCTCTCGCCGATGCCACGTCGCGGTTGTGCGCTCCTCGTCTGACGCGTGCGCGCGTAGTGTCTGGCTGCGTTGGCTACGCACCGATAGCAAGCCGCGGGTTCAGTTCTGTTTCGTGCCGCACCAGAGAAATTGTCCGTTCCACCGCTTTCATGCGTTGGTTACCGCTCCGCGGTCTGGTTGCGTCTGGCTCGCCCGTGCTCTTGAGGGCACGCAATGCGTCCGTTCGCTTCTTCTTCTCGGTGTTTCGTGTGGCTTCCCCCGCCTGCCACACTAGCCGTCCCATCCTCCCTCTCTTCCGCCTCCTCCCCTTCACCCGTCCTCTCGTTCGCTCCGTATGCCCACTCGCTTCAGCTGCGCGTGCTGCCACGCCTCCGCGAAGCATCTGCCGGCGGCCGGCCTGTCTTCCTTGCGTCATGTTGCCTTGTCTTGGTGCAGCTCCTTTCTTTTCCTATTCAACCTGCTCCCTTCCCTGCTGCTGCTCGGCGTCGCCACTCCCGTCCGTGCGCGCATCCCTTCCATCCTCCTCTCCCGAGTCTTGATTCACTTCCGAGGGCCGCCGTCTCCTCCCCTCCCTCGCTCTCGCCTTGCTCCCCGCCTCCTCTCATGCTCATGGCCACCTCCCCCTCCTTCGCTCAACTAGGCCGACGGCAGCCAACAAATTGCTCGATGTGCAGCCCTCCACGTTTCGTTCCCCTTCGTCACGGTGCTCTTCCCTTTTGCCACGGCAGAGACACTATCGATGCTCTTTCCCTTCATCGCCATCGCTAAGGTAGTTTTTTCGCTCTCGCCGACCTTGGCCCCTCCTCCTCCCCGCACCGCCGCGGAGACCCTTCCGCTTTGTCCTTCCTCTTCGCAACCAAGAACAAGAGCTACCAAGGGATCCAAGTGTATTCACTGGTGTCAGTTGGCACCACTGCTCGCCGGTAAACCCCAAAGATTGTGTTGGTTAATTTGAATTGTATCTTCATTGACAAATAATTGATATTCCTTTTTCCATGTAATTCACCGAATTGGCGTTCAAGCATGATGCTTTGCTGCTTTTTTTTCTCTTTTTTTGCAGGAATATTTCGGTGGATTGTGGACTCGGAGCTTGCTCAGGAGATCGATTTCGGTGTCGGAGGAGGGGATGTCTGCTCGCTCGATCGATTTGTGAGGCCATGTGAGTATCTTAAAATGTCCCTTTCACATAGGACTTCGAAGAATCGATTGACTAGGATTAATGTTTTTAGTTCCACTTGTTCTTTCTTGTGTGTGTTTAGTTTCTTTCATATTGTGGCATTTCGATACGTGCCTATTTCGATGCTTGCGCTCCTCAACTCAATTCAATTCTTGCTGGAGGACATACTGAAAAGTTTTTTTTATTATAGGGTTCATTGGACTTGGGTTTACTAGAATCATTTTCTTCATTTAACACAACAGTTGCCTACAAAAATCCAGGTATTTTTGTTAAAAAAATCCCTATGCAAAAAATCCATTCTGTTTCCAATTGTTTAAGTTTTACTAGAGGACATTATAACTGATGCTTGAAGCTAATCATCTTCAAGGATAACTATAAAAACGAAAGTTGTGATGTGTAAACCAATGTAGAGCATCGACATATAATGATGTTGCTGTCACATGTACACTGATGCTTGAAGCTAATCATCTTCAAGGATAACTATAAAAATGAAAGTCGTGAAGTGTAAACCAATGTAGAGCATCGACATATAATGATGTTGCTATCACATGTAGAAACCAACAAATTCATAAATCATTCCAGCTTGCTCAATTTCCACAAAAAGGCACATAGACTCATGCACTACTATTCTAGATGTGCAAGGCTTGGTATGTATCCAGTGTCGGCTGGACTCTCGGCGCCCTCCAGTCCCATGCCCTCCTGTGGCAACTGCTGCAAATAACATCGTTGTGGTTTATAATAGTTCAGCAGTACCATCTACTATTGCTTGTTGGTAGATTGTCGAAAGCAATGTCTTGTGTAGACGAGGACTATAATCACGTACCAGTCTATAGTGTAGTACTAATGATGCCACTATAGTTCTATCTATCATATAATCATAATGCCAACTGTTGTTCTAGTGTGGTGGGAACACCTCATGCATTATGAGTCATTAGCTTACGCAGCTAATGATATCATGTGTTGAGCTTTTATTAGATACATGGCGTGGATATTGCCTTTTGATTTGTTTGCTCATTGAAACCATAGTCTTTTTCTGGTTCCTTTTTTTGTGTATGTTGATGCAAAGTTGAACTTGTACTGCATTCATGTTCCTTTATCTTCCTATATTGAGAGCCGAATATTTTACTGTACCATATAATATGCTAGGATGCTCCATTTTGTTGTGATACTTTGGATCAGTTGTCAATTTTATGAATTTGTTATTTGTCAATTTTATGAATTTGGTATTTGTGTGTACTGGAAATCCCCATCTCATTGTCTTGCATTGTGTTCTTCACTTGAACTAAGTTTGTACTTCTCTTAGTTCATAGATCTACGTTCTGCCATTAATATCATGAATGGTTATTTCTTTTTCAGGGCATGGGGCTACTATCCCATCATTATCTTCTCAAGACAGCACACCTCAGTACTCCACTTATGGTGGATACCAGGGTACAAACAAAAAAATTGAAATCCCAAATGGAAGGGTATCCTAGTATAGATTTTACTTGTTCGGCGCTGATTTTGTAGAAATAATGGAAGGTCACCTGAAGTGGTATTGGTAGCTGTGCTAATTGACAATGTCATTGACTTGTTTTAGATTGGTGTTATCATTGGAAAATCTGGGGACAACTATAAGATATCTCCAACAGCACTGTGGAGCTAAGATTCAAGTAACAAGAGACATAGATGCTGAACTGGCTCATGAGACAAGATCGGTTGAGCTTTCAGCAGTCTGAGCGGATAAGCAAAGCTAAGGAGATGATCAATGCTGTTACGCAGATGTATTACTTGTTATGCTCATGATTTCCCATTTAGTTGTGCTTGTGCATCCTTTTCTTCACCATATTTGTCATGTGACTGCTGCCGCAGTGATCTCGTTCATCGGCACTATCTCTTCCGGAAATACAATGCACCTCAACCAGTCTTGAGCAATTCCAAATGAAAATTGCTAACAATAAGGTAAGCAGATTGCTTTTTTGTTATGGATTTGTCTTCATACCATTGAAAATAAAATTGCACTTTGCAAAAAAACCATTGAGAGTCCCAATTGACATGTGGGTAGGTGCCTTTTTGTCAGTGTTGCAGCTATTTGGTGAGCTTTGATTTATTCAGCAGAATGAAAATTACCCTTCTGTGTTGTTGCAGCAATTTGTGATTTATCTGTGTTGTTGAAAGCATGCTGGTTTGATTCTCATTGGTTTATGTTATTGTGGATTGTCTCATTTTACCATTTGCCTCAGTTGACTTTCCTTTTCCATGGTTAGCTTCGAATATCTTCTCTCTTTTGCTGCTGTGATGCACTAGGTTACTTTGTGCACATTGATAAGCCTAGCCGCATAGGTGGGCTCCACTGGCTTGTAGACGCACGTAGTTTCGTAAAAAGTTCAGTATTTTAAACTTACTTAAACCTCGCGTTCAAGGCCCAGCGAGCATGTGGGCCCCACAGCTCGCAGAGGTAGATTTTGTAAGACTTCTGTGTTTTGAACTTCAGCCCCAAGCTCACATCATAAAATTTTCATGGAATTAAATGAAATTTCTTGGAGATGGTACAGTATCCAGAGGAGCAATTTCATGCATCCTGGCGGGTCCAGGCGTGTAGGTAGGTCCCACAAGTTCGTGGGCCCCGCTAATTCCGCTTGATCCTCTGATTGAAGTGCAGAATTGATTTAAGCTGACGTCTCGACATTAGCGCCAAGCGTGAGAAATGAGCGTAGTAGTAAGCATATGCATGGTAGCCAACATCTACTAACCAATCCCACGCACCTTTGTGCTATGAACTAACGCAGGCAGTGCTATGGGCTGATACATCTGACATCTCCATCAAAATAAAAAAAAGATGAGGATAATAGTCTGAACAAGGAGATGGCGTGACGGCGACTTAGTATTTCGGTGCTCCCTGATCACGTTTGCTTTGTTCTTTCCTCCCCGTGATGCTCCATAATGCTGCCTTCGCGTGATGGTGCTCGGCTCTGCATTCTTCACGTGTGTACCCCCGAGCAAAGATGGTGAATGACATCCATGCGATGCCACGCGACGTAACCGACAGCTCTCCACTGGTCTGACACGTCCGCCATCACGTGAAGGCAATGACGTGGGCGCCACACACGTTTGTACATGAATATATCATCCTTCCTGTTTTAGTTAGACATGGAACATGCATGACTACACTGCGCTCTAAGTCAGCTTTTTTCTGGATATTAGCGCCCGAGCGTGAGAAACCAGTGTAGCGGTAAGCACATGCGTGGTAGCCAACATCTACCAACCAGTCCCACACACCTTCGTGCTATGAACTCGCACATGCAATGCGCAAGTGAAGACATGGGGGTGATTCTGTCCTTTTGTTACATGAACGGGATGTTGCCATCAGTGTTGCAAAAAATGAAATAAAAATCATGAATTCATGCCTGTCTACAGGATTTGAGTCTACGTTGACCGCTATGATTCTGAGCCTGTTTGATATGGCTGCGGCTTATTGCTTTTAGCTGAAATTTTTGAATTTTAGCTGTTTGCGACATAGATTATGGAGAGAGATACTCGCTTGCGATTTTGGATGGTATAGATGTTGGGTTTTTAACGTGTACTATAATTAACGTTTAGACTCCGTCTTAAAAAATACTCCGTTTGAAAGTTAGGTACTGTAGCAAAAGACAAAAGCCGTTTTGAGAAGCCGAAAAGAACAAGCCCTGTATCTTTTCACCAAGAGATAAATAGGGGTGAAAACAGATTGAATACAGACAGATAATGTCTCTGCCATATTTATTTTCATAATTTTTTCTGGATGCAGATACAAATACGAATACCTCGGATACGAATACAAATACGAATAATATCGAATATAAATACAATGCGAATACGAATCAAAACAAATACGGTCACGAATATTTTTCGGAACATAAAATTTAGTTCATCACATACGGAGCGAATATGAATCAAAGCATTCAGTACTACCCAGATGACAAGTCAGCACACATTCAAACTTGGTTTATCACGTATATGAAACTTAGTTCACATCACCAAGGTGGCATCGCCACCAACACCATTGTTCTTGCCTCCCACCATCGAACTACATGGCCTTTATTTTTGTTTACCATGCCTCAAAATATGCAAAAATGAAGTGATCCAACTGAAAGTACAAAATTTACAGAAGTTACACCATAGCATAATTCAATCATTCAATGTAGTTCACGTGACGAAATATGCAATCCAAATTCTAGTCAAAGCAAGAAAGATACAAGTCACAATTATGATTCAAAGATTTTATATATATATATATATATATATATATATATATATATATATATATATATATATATATATATATATATATATATATATATATATATATATAATAAAGGGTTGAACTAGAAAATGTGATAACAAGAACAGAGAAGAGTCATGCCTTGCATCCTGGTTATTAAATGCTTGCTGAGTACGTTACTCATTATCTTAGTCCAACCAGGTATTACCTTGTATGGGATGAAGGGTACGCAAGTGGCTGAGGAGGCCGCAGGAGATGAGGGCTCTTACTACGGGGATCAGAGCAAGGTGGACACCCTATTCTACGGTTGGGACGAGTAGGCGTCCAATGGAGCAGGGCAAGCTAGCACGAGGGTATTTGTCTCGTTTTGCTGTTGTAATTAAGTAGTCGTATTAAAGACCATAGCCTAGTGTGGCTACCCACTATAATAGAACACAGTTTCTATCTTATTGTTCTGTTGTGCTAATGTTGGTAAGATTTATTATTCGTTGGAGTGATATTCTATCGGGCAAACAAGTAATAATCTGTTGGTCAGAATGGGTCAGTCAGATTCTATCCTAATTTTGTTTGCGATCGAGCGACGACGTGTCTTCGTTAGTTTGAAGCCAGGAACCGTTCAACATGATACCCTCGCCTCTCGCCGATGCCATGTCACGGTTGTGCGCTCCTCGTCTGACGCGTGCGCGCGTAGTGTCTGGCTGCGTTGGCTGCGCACCGATAGCAAGCCGCGGGTTCAGTTCTATTTCGTGCCGCACCAGAGAAATTGTCCGTTCCACCGCTTTCATGCGTTGGTTACCGCTCCGCGGTCTGGTTGTGTCTGGCTCGCCCGTGCTCTTGAGGGCTCACAATGCGTCTGTTCGCTTCTTCTTCTCGGTGTTTCGTGTGGCTTCCCCCGCCTGCCACACTGGCCGTCCCATCCTCCCTCTCTTCCGCCTCCTCCCCTTCACCCGTCCTCTCGTTCGCTCCGTATGCCCACTCGCTTCAGCTGCGCGTGCTGCCGTGCCTCCGTGAAGCATCTGCCGGCGGCCGGCCTGTCTTCCTTGCGTCATGTTGCCTTGTCTTGGTGCAGCTCCTTTCTTTTCCTATTCAACCTGCTCCCTTCCCTGCTGTTGCTCGGCGTCGCCACTCCCGTCCGTGCGTGTAATACTCCATTCATTTTGTCCTTTTGGAGAGGGGTTTTTCGGAAAAGTTTAGCAACTTGGGCCTGGTCAGGCCCAAGAGGGAGTACCCTCCCAAACCCTAGCTCCTCCCCGCCTCGGGCAGCCGCCACCGCCCACGTGCGGCGCCCCTCCTGTGCAACAGCCCCCTGGGAGCCCACTCCTCCTCCCCCTGCGCCTCCCTCTCCCCTGCGCCTCCCTGCAGCCGCCCCCTCCCTCCTGCGCCCTCCCTCCTGCGCCCTTCCCTCCTGCCCCCTCATGCAAGGTACAAGAGGCACTGTGGTTTCTGAGGGTTCGGAAGGCAGCCAGAGGAAGAGTTTTGGAGGAGGTAGTGGGTCATCGCCGGCCGCCTCCCGTGAGGTTCAAAGGCCCACAAAAATCATTCAAGCCCAAGTTCACCAAGCCCCAGGCATCCTCTACCTTTCGATCTTCAGCAAATACTCCTATGCTGCGTCCGGCCCCAGGTCAGGGAATGAAATGCTTCAAGTGTGGAGAGGGTCATCGTGCTGCAGAGTGCTCTTGGATCTGAGCATGTCGCCATTGTGGTCGGGAGGGCCACAAGGCTTTGGTTTGTAAGCGGAACCCGCCAAAGATCATTAAGTGGGAACCGGTCCAGCGGCATCTTGGCGCCCGGCGTCGTCTCGAGGGTCAGTGCAGATGTTAGCAGTCGCTCCTGCTCAGCCTTGGGTGCCGCCTCCGCCTCACTACCCTTTGCCTGGAGGGATGCCACCCGGGTACTCTTGGCCGCCTCCCCCCGCGGCATTGTTTCCAGCTATGGCTCCCTCGGCACCTCCTGCAGCGGCAGCACTGCCATACCCAGGTGTTGGGGCACCAACCACCCCAGCCCCAGTCCCCTACGCCATGCCGACTGCTGAGTCGGTGGGTCGTCCCGATGTGGTGACAGGTACGCTTTTGGTGGATTCAGCGGAGGTTTTTGTTTTGTTCGACTCTGGGGCTAGTTTTTCCTTTGCATCTTTAGAATTTGCTAGCCGGGCAAATTTGGGTATGCAGCAAATCGCTCAGTCTGTTCTAGTTACTTCGCTTGGGGGAGTTCTTTGCAGTTCCACAGTCTGTCCGGGTTGTGTGCTCTCTATAGATGGGGAGAGTTTTATTGCTAACTTGATGGTTATGAGGATGGAGCCATTTGATGTTATTCTGGGGATGGATTGGTTGCATAGTTACCGTGCGGTCATATCGTGCTTTTGGAAAACGGTAACTCTACAGGCACCTTCGGGCCAAGAAATAGTTTTCCAGGGTAGTGCCCCCTCCTTTTCACCTTGTGTCTTTGGCTAGTTTGTACCACAGTAGTAGGACAAAGAAAGAGTGGATTTCTCTTGTCTCTAGTAGAAAAGTCGAATTCCTCCTTGGTTGCAGAAAGTATTCCAGTGGTTCGGGAATTCTTGGATGTATTTCCAGCAGAGTTGCCAGGGATGCCTCCACCGCGTCCAGTGGAGTTCAAGATTGACCTAGTGCCAGGTGCACGACCAGTTTCCATAACCCCGTACTGTTTGGCCCGTCCGTTTCAGGAAGAACTAAAGAAGCGCTTGGATGATCGAGAGTGAAGGACCTTATTCGACCCAAAGTGTCCCGTGGGAGCTCTGTGTTATTTACTAAGAAGAAGGATGGAAGTTGGCGCATGTGCATTGATTACCATGCCCTCAACCAGCTGACCATCAAGAATAAGTATCCATTACCCCGCATTAAAGATTTGTTTGATCAGTTGAGAGGGGCTACGGTATTTTCAAAGATTGACCTCCAGTCGGGATACAATCAGATTCCGGTCCGGGAGGAGGACATTGAAAAGACGGCCTTCTCCACAAGGTATGGGCATTATGAATTTAAAGTTATGTCTTTTGGACTAACTTATGCCCCTGCCGTTTTCATGGAGACAATGAACAGGATATTGCATGAGTATCTGGATGACTTCGTAGTCGTCTTTATTGATGATATTTTGATTTATTCAAAGATTGAAGCGGATCATGGACGACATTTGAGGCTGGTATTGGAAACATTAAGGGAGCATAAGTTCTTTGCTAAGTTAAAAAAATGTGAGTTCTGGGTGTCTCAAGTGGGATTCTTGGGGCATATCATCAGTGATAAGGGGGTATCAGTTGATCCGAGTAAGGTTTCCACAGTGGTAGAATGGGAAAGGCCGACCAATGTTAAAGAGGTGAGAAGCTTCCTTGGGATGGCAGGTTATTATCGGCGATTTGTTCAAGATTTCTCCCTCATTGCCAAGCCTTTATCAAGGCTCACACAGAAGGATGTGAGGTTTCAGTGGGATGATGTTTGTGAGCGTAGCTTTCAGATTTTGAAGGAAAAGTTAGCGACCGCTCCTGTTCTCACTGTTCCGGAACCAGGGAAGCGTTTTACGGTTTTCTCCGATGCTTCACGAGTTGGACTGGGATGTGTTCTCATGCAGGACGGTAAGGTGATAGCTTATGCATCAAGGCAACTGAAGAAGCACGAGCAGAATTATCCAACCTATGACCTAGAGTTGGCTTCTGTGGTGTTTGCATTGAAACTTTGGAGGCACTATCTTTATGGTGAGTCGTGTGATGTGTTCACCGATCACAAGAGTCTTAAGTATATTTTTACCCAGAAGGATCTGAATTTGAGGCAACGCAGATGGCTGGAATTGATTAAGGATTATGATCTCACCATTCAGTACCATCCCGGCAAGGCGAATGTAGTGGCCGATGCTCTGAGTCGCAAGGCGACGCCTGCTACGCTGGATTGCCTTATCGCTGATTTCGACCATATAGGGATATCTTATTGCTATGCAGGCACGGCACGAGCGGAGACTTAGTTGATCTTAGAGTCAGCTATACCAGAGCGTGTGCGGGAAGCACAACAACATGATCAGTTACTGCAGAGGGTCAAGAAGCGGATAGAGATGGGCAAAGAAGGGGATTTCAGTTTGGACGAGTCTGGTGCAGTGCATTTCAAAGGACACCTCTGTGTACCACAAAAAGCGGAAGTTAAAGTTGATATACTAAGAGAAGCACACCGCACACCATATACTGTTCATCCAGGGGAGACAAAGATGTATCGTGATTTGAAGCAAAACTTCTGGTGGAAAAGGATGAAAGTGGATATAGCGAATTATGTGGCCTCTTGCGGTGTCTGTCAACAAGTAAAGGCAGAACATAAAAGACCAGCGGGGTTGTTGCAACCCTTAGAGATTCCTCAATGGCCTTAGGATGATATTTCTATGGATTTCGTTGTTGCGTTGCCTCGGTCACCGCGAGGCAAGGATGCAATTTGGGTGATAGTGGATCGATTCAGCAAGTCAGCGCACTTCATTCCCATCCGCACGACTAGCTCGGCAAGCGATTTGGCTCCTATTTATGTGTGAGAGATAGTGCGACTTCATGGTGTGCCAAAGACCATAATTTCTGACAGGGACGTCAAATTTGTCTCCATGTTCTGGGAGAGTTTGCAAAGTGCGATGGGCACCCAGCTCCGCCTGAGTACGGTATTTCATCCACAGACAGATGGACAGTTGGAACGCACCATTCAGACCCTGGAGGATATGTTGAGGTCCTGCGTGTTGTCCTGGAAGGGTAGTTGGGAAGACCAGCTGCCTTTAGCGGAGTTCGCTTATAATAACAGCTATCATTCAAGCATCAAAGCTGCACCATTCGAAGTGTTGTATGGCCGTAAATGCAGGTCGCCCCTCTGCTGGGAAGCAATAGGCGAGAAGGCTGTCCTAGGTCCGGATTGGGTTCAGAGAACAGTTGAGCGAGTAGCCTTGGTGAGGCATAATCTGTTAGCCGCCCAGAGCAGGCAGAAAAGCTATGCTGATGTGAGAAGAAGAGATCTGGAATTCGAAGTGGGAGATCAAGTCTTTGTTGAGTATCTCCCACCAAAGGTGTGGTGAGGTTCGGTACCAAAGGGAAGCTTAATCCGAGGTACGTCGGGCCTTTCACGATCCTAGCTCGGATTGGGAGGGTGGCGTACCGCTTGGACCTTCCAGAGTCTATGCGCGGGGTGCATAGCGTGTTTCATGTGTCAATGTTGAGGAAGTACCTACAAGATCCGGAGCTTCATATTACACTGGAACCATTAATACTTGAGCAAGATCTATCCTTCGAGTCCAAGCCGGTTCGAATTCTGGAAAGATCAGAGAGGGCATTCAGGTATACAACGATAAAGTTTGTCAAGGTGCTCTAGTCGCAGCAGACCGAAAGGGAAGCTACTTGGGAATTGGAGTCTCGCATGCGTGAGCATTACCCGGACTTATTCACATCAGGTGCGTGTTTTAAGATTAAGTTTCGTTGTGGCTAATCCTTGGCGTAAGAACGTCAAGAATTCGGGGTCGAATTTTGTGGAACCGCTGTTTTGGGTTAGTTCCGTGAAGTTTCAGGTCTGGGCCTCTCCTAGAGAGTTGTAGTGGTCGTCGTTATCTTTCCATGAAGTACTAGAACGCATCAATGCGACCTTTGTAGCAAAAGTTTTCTAGCGGGACTGTTCTGCAGTTTGGAAGGTTTCTGTCAGGTTTTGGTAAACTGGTTTGGACGATTAGAAAACGGGCGAATCAGGAGATCTTCATATTACGAAAGTTGTAGATAATTGTCTTAGCTTTCCATAAAGGTCAAGAAATTATTTTTTGGGCACTCGAGCTGGACGTTATGGCCTTTTTAGTGTGCTGTCCAGAGAACCCGACGTGGACGTTGATGCTTTAGAAAACTGGATGGTACGGGTAGAAGATGGCCGAATCAGGGAGGCTCCCCAAATAGGTTTAGTTAGATAATTTAATTACCTTTCCAAAAAGTCAAAGAACGTCCCATTCGGACTCCTGTGCCAATAGTTACGAATTTTTGAAGTTGGCGGTCCGCGGAGGTAGGCGGGGTGACCGGTGGGATTTAGGATTTGAGACCGAGATAGACAATTTACTAGGTTGTGTTCGTTCTATTTGGGAGCAAACTGTCCTTTACTAGTATCTTAGTGGTTATATCAATGATGATTCAGGTGGAGGACGGATCCCCGAGGCAGCACCTTCCACACGTCCCCCGTTTTCCCGCGGTTAAGGCAAGTATAAAGATATAAATTGATTGCATGCGTGCTCATGGTTATAATATAGATGATTTGTTGCTGTTCTAGATGCTTGCCAATTACCTTGACATGAGAATCTTGGATGCATAAATTAAGTGAATGTAATATTTACTAGTTGAGACATTCACGCATATGCATCATGCTGGTTTATTGAAGTCTTAGTCATAGAGTGGCTAAGCGCCGAGGTCCCCGTCATGTTGGGGACATGACGGGCTAAAGGTCCCCATACCCGTGGGGTATGGGCAATTGGTCCCTGTACCATGTGGTACAGGCATGGGTGTGCATCGACGGATGCACACTTTGCATTACCGGTAAAATGCAAAAGAGAAGGGATAAAGAGAGATTTTGACCATCTTGCATAGCATAAACTACTCATATGGTTGATGGTTGGGTTTTCTGAAGTGTTGCTATAACTATGTTATCGCTTATACTTGCTGAGTCAATGGACTCATTCTTGCTGTTGTTGTGCTTTCTTTTAGGTACCATCTTGAAAGCGGCATGTATGGGGAAGGGAACTGAATAGCTTTGTGGCACCTTACACAGACTACCCACCATAGGAGAGTAAAGAAACTAAAAGTTAATCGTCTGAGTTACCTAAGTTTTACAGAATGTTTAGTTGTCAGTTTTGAATTGTAATAAGAGATTAGAACTCCCGTATGTTATTTCCCTTCTTTACTTACTGGTTATGTTTGTGGATGCTTGGGAAGACTCTTACCCTACAGTTTTTATATTACTCTTGATGTCATTTATGTCGACTATATATACTTGTTGCAACCTCTGTCAGGAACCACGCTCTAGGGGAGGTTCTGTCGAAATTTTTGGTACCTAGTGTGGTTAAATTTCCATTGTTTATATCAAGTCGAGTGGCATTCCAGGTCATGGATTGACGGGGATGTTACAGTTGGTATTAGAGCGGGCGGTAGGTCCGTGGTTAATGAAATATTAAACTTGACACACTAAGCACTGTAGGTGGGAATGGGAATTTCATTGCATTTATGTTTTTGTCAATTATTATATTTGATTGTGTGCACAGTGTGTGAATCTGTATTTGTTTGTGTTATAGAGATGGCAAGGGGTAGAGGCCGTGGTCGTGGTCGTGGTCGGCAAGGTGCCGGACGAGGCCCGGCTGTGCCCCCGCCTGAAGTCCAAAACTCTGTAGCCGGGGAGGCCAGTTCTGTGGGTTCAAAGGAAGAGGTTGCTTCGGCGGTTCAGGGGAACCAGACTCCACCAGCTGCACCTATTGCTGCGCCTGTGGTGGCACCTGCGGCAGTACCGGCGATGGGTGTTATGGGACTGCACCAGTGGAATGCCCTGAGGTTGGACACCTTCGATGGTCTGAGCACGCTAGTTGATGCTGCTAACTGGCTGCGGCACATGGAGAGGCATTTGGGAGTGTTGGGCTTGACTTCAGAGCAGAGGGTTCAGTATGTGGCCTTTCAGCTAAAGGGGCAAGCGGACCTTTGGTGGGAGGAGTCTGTCGGCCTAATCGCCACCCTTGGGCCAGCTACTTGGGAAGAATTTGTGGAGCAATTCAGGAGGAGGTTTTACCCTGCTTCATTTGTGGAGAGGATGGAAGTGTCATTGAGCGATTCTGAGCGGGGCAAGATGTCGATGTCGAATCACGAAGTGGGTTTCAACAACTTAATCCGCTTTGTTCCATTTGTGGCTACAAATGAGGAGGAGAAAGCCAAGATATTCCGCAGAGGGCTCAGGCAGGAGTTCCGCCAAGTGCTGGGGGCCTTGGAGCTCCGTGATTATAGTTCCTTGGTGGAGCAAGCTAGGGGCATGGAACTAGAGATGCAGCTTGGAGAAGGAATGCAAGGTACAGGAGGCACTGTGGTTTCTGAGGGTTCTGAAGGCAGCTAGAGGAAGAGTTTTGGAGGAGGTAGTGGGTCATCGCTGGCTTGTTCCCGGGGAGGTTCAAAGGCCCACAAAAATCATTAAGCCCAAGTTCACCAAGCCCTGCATCTTCTACCTTCGATCTTCAAAGAAATACTCCTATCTGCGTCCGGCCCAGTCGAGGAATGAAATGCTTCAAGTGTGGAGAGGGTCATCGTCTTGGCAGAGTGCTCTTGGATGGAGCATGTCGCCATTGTGGTCAGGAGGGCCACAAGGCTTTGGTTTGTAAGCGGAACCCGCCAAGATCATTAAGTGGGAACCGGTCCAGCAAAGATCTTGGCGCCGCGGCGTCGTCGCCTCGAGGGTCGGTCAGATGTTAGCGATCGCTCTGCTCGCCCTTGGGTGCCGCCTCCGCCTCACTACCCTTTGCCTGGAGGGATGCCACCCGGGTACTCTTGGCCGCCTCCCCCCGCGGCATTGTTTCCAACTGTGGCTCCCTCGGCACCTCCTGCAGCGGCAGCACCGCCATACCCAGGTGTTGGGGCACCAACCACCCCAGCCCCAGTCCCCTACGCCATGCCGACTGCTGAGTCGGTGGGTCGTCCCGATGTGGTGACAGGTACGCTTTTGGTGGATTCAGCGGAGGCTTTTGTTTTGTTCGACTCTGGGGCTACTTTTTCATTTACATCTTTAGAATTTGCAAGCTGGGCAAATTTGGGTATGCAGCAAATCGCTTAGTCTGTTCTAGTTACTTCGCCTGGGGGAGTTCTTTGCAGTTCCACAGTCTGTCTGGGTTGTGTGCTCTCTATAGATGGGGAGAGTTTTATTGCTAACTTGATGGTTATGAGGATGGAGCCATTTGATGTTATTCTGGGGACGGATTGGTTGCATAGTTACCGTGCGGTCATATCGTGCTTTTGGAAAACGGTAACTTTGCAGGCACCTTCGGGCCAAGAAATAGTTTTCCAGGGTAGTGCCCCCTCCTTTTCACCTTGTGTGCTGGCTAGTTTGTACCCTGGTAGTAGGACAGCAAAGAGTGGATTTCTCTTGTCTCTAGTAGAAAAGTCGAATTCCTCCTTGGTTGCAGAAAGTATTTCAGTGGTTCAGGAATTCTTGGATGTATTTCCAGCAGAGTTGCTAGGGATGCCTCCACCGCGTCCAGTGGAGTTCAAGATTGACCTAGTGCCAGGTGCACGACCAGTTTCCATAACCCCGTACTGTTTGGCCCGTCCGTTTCAGGAAGAACTAAAGAAGCAGTTGGATGATCTGAGAGTGAAGGACCTTATTCGACCCAGTGTGTCCCCGTGGGGAGCTCCTGTGTTATTTACTAAGAAGAAGGATGGAAGTTGGCGCATGTGCATTGATTACCATGCCCTCAACCAGCTGACCATCAAGAATAAGTATCCATTACCCCGCATTAAAGATTTGTTTGATCAGTTGAGAGGGGCTACGGTATTTTCAAAGATTGACCTCCAGTCGGGATACAATCAGATTCCGGTCTGGGAGGAGGACATTGAAAAGACGGCCTTCTCCACAAGGTATGGGCATTATGAATTTAAAGTTATGTCTTTTGGACTAACTTATGCCCCTGCCGTTTTCATGGAGACAATGAACAGGATATTGCATGAGTATCTGGATGACTTCGTAGTCATCTTTATTGTGATATTTTGATTTATTCAAAGACCAAGCGGATCATGGGCGACATTTGAGGCTGGTATTGGAAACATTAAGGAGCATAAGTTCTTTGCTAAGTTAAAAAATGTGAGTTACAGGTGTCTCAAGTGGGATTCTTGGGGCATATCATCCGTGATAAGGGGGTATCGGTTGATCCGAGTAAGGTTTCCACGGTGGTAGAATGGGAAAGGTGACCAATGTTAAAGAGGTGAGAAGCTTCCTTGGGATGACAGGTTATTATCGGCGATTTGTTCAAGATTTCTCCTCATTGCCAAGCCTTTATCAAGGCTCACACGTAAGGATGTGAGGTTTCAGGTGGGATGATGTTTGTGGCGTAGCTTTGATTTTGAAGGAAAGGTTAGCGACCGCTCCTGTTCTCACTGTTAGGAACCGAGGAAGCGTTTCACGGTTTTCTCCGATGCTTCACGAGTTGGACTGGGATGTGTTCTCATGCAGGACGGTAAGGTGATAGCTTATGCATCAAGGCAACTGAAGAAGTATGAGCAGAATTATCCAACCCATGACCTAGAGTTGGCTGCTGTGGTGTTTGCATTGAAACTTTGGAGGCACTATCTTTATGGTGAGTCGTGTGATGTGTTCACCGATCACAAGAGTCTTAAGTATATTTTTACCCAGAAGGATCTGAATTTGAGGCAACGCAGATGGCTGGAATTGATTAAGGATTATGATCTCACCATTCAGTACCATCCCAGCAAGGCGAATGTAGTGGCCGATGCTCTGAGTCGAAAGGCGACGCCTGCTACGCTGGATTGCCTTATCGCTGATTTCGACCATATGGGGATATCTTATTGCTATGCAGGCACGGCACGAGCGGAGACTCAGTTGATCTTAGAGTCAGCTATACCAGAGCGTGTGCGGGAAGCACAACAACATGATCAGTTACTGCAGAGGGTCAAGAAGCGGATAGAGATGGGCAAAGAAGGGGATTTCAGTTTGGACGAGTCTGGTGCAGTGCGTTTCAAAGGACGCCTCTGTGTACCACAAAAAGCGGAAGTTAAAGTTGATATACTGAGAGAAGCACACCGCACACCATATACTATTCATCCAGGGGAGACAAAGATGTATCATGATTTGAAGCAAAACTTCTGGTGGAAAAGGATGAAAGTGGATATAGCGAATTATGTGGCCTCTTGCGGTGTCTGTCAACAAGTAAAGGCAGAACATAAAAGACCAGCGGGGTTGTTGCAACCCTTAGAGATCCCTCAATGGCCTTGGGATGATATTTCTATGGATTTCGTTGTTGCGTTGCCTCGGTCACCGTGAGGCAAGAATGCAGTTTGGGTGATAGTGGATCGATTCAGCAAGTCAGCGCACTTCACTCCCATCCGCACGACTAGCTCGGCAAGCGATTTGGCTCCTATTTATGTGCGAGAGATAGTGCGACTTCATGGTGTGCCAAAGACCATAATTTCTGACAGGGATGTCAAGTTTGTCTCCAAGTTCTGGGAGAGTTTGCAAAGTGCGATGGGCACCCAGCTCCGCCTGAGTACGGCATTTCATCCACGAGACATGATGGATACCGGGCGCACCATTCTGGACCACGGAGGATATGTTGAGGTCTGCGTGTTGTCTGGAAGGGTAGTTGGGAAGACCACTTTCCTTTAGCGGAGTTAAACTTATAATAACAGCTATCATTCAAGCATCAAAGCTGCACCATTCGAAGTGTTGTATGGCCGTAAATGCAGGTTGCCCCTCTGCTGGGAAGCAATAGGCGAGAAGGCTGTCCTAGGTCCGGATAGGTTGAGAACGATTGAGCGAGTAGCCTTGGTGAGGCATAATCATTAGCCGCCCGAGAGCGGCGAAAAGCTATCTTGATGTGAGAAGAAGAGATCCGGAATTCGAAGTGGGAGATCAAGTCTTTGTTGAGAGTATCTCCCACCAAAGGTGTGGTGAGGTTCGGTACCAAAGGGAAGCTTAATCCGAGGTACGTCGGGCCTTTCACGATCCTAGCTCGGATTGGGAGGGTGGCGTACCGCTTGGACCTTCCAGAGTCTATGCGCGGGGTGCATAGCGTGTTTCATGTGTCAATGTTGAGGAAGTACCTACAAGATCCGGAGCTTCATATTACACTGAACCATTAATACTTGAGCAAGATCTATCCTTCGAGTCCAAGCGGTTCACTCGGAAAGATCGAGAGGGCATTCAGGTATACAACGATAAAGTTTGTCAAGGTGCTCTAGTCGCAGCAGACCGAAAGGGAAGCTACTTGGGAATTGGAGTCTCGCATGCGTGAGCATTACCCGGACTTATTCACATCAGGTGCGTGTTTTAAGATTAAGTTTCGTTGTGGCTAATCCTTGGCGTAAGAACGTCAAGAATTCGGGGTCGAATTTTGTGGAACCGCTGTTTTGGGTTAGTTCCGTGAAGTTTCAGGTCTGGGCCTCTCCTAGAGAGTTGTAGTGGTCGTCGTTATCTTTCCATGAAGTACTAGAACGCGTCAATGCGACCTTTGTAGCAAAAGTTTTCTAGCGGGACTGTTCTGCAGTTTGGAAGGTTTCTGTCAGGTTTTGGTAAACTGGTTTGGACGAGCTCACCGTCGACCAATGCTCCGGCCAAATTGGCCGGTGAGAGCTCGGCTAGAGGTGGATGCGGGCATAGGCATTCCATTTTGCGAATGCTCATGGCCGGCCGCCGCCCTCACCGCCAACAACGGCTAGAGGAAGAAGCTACTGTTCACCGTTGGGATTTAATTTGTGTGCTTAATTAAATGCTAATAACCGTCATTAACAGTAATGAGTCTCTGGTAAGTGTGAGAAGTTACTCGTGTAGGTGGAAAAGGAGAAGGTTGCCACCCTCATCGGGCTACAGAGGACTGCCGTAGCAACGGCGATCCTTGCCCTAGGTCCCGCTACGTCACCTATCGTCAGTCCGAATCCTACCTTATCTCAGCCGTGGGCTAACGGGCCCCGCACGTGACTCACTGCATGGAAGAGCATGTGACCTCCAGACCGAGGATCTGATCACCTGGGTGGGCCTGTTTATGTCCGTATCCGCTCCCGCTCCCACTCTCGCTTGGACTCATCAGAGTTCAGTGATAGCTGCTCCCGCTCCCAGTCATCGGACTACACTCATCGAGGGGGAGTAGACCTTTTGTGTGGTGCTTGATGTGGTGTGGTGATCACGTGTCCCTGTATTAGCATGTTGTGTATTAAGACTTAGATCGTTGTTGTAACTAATTGCTCGACACAACCTAAGTGCTATGTGAGTGTCTAGCAATATGAACTCTTAAGTTGTGAATGTATTGCGGTCGAAAGTAGGCCTTGTATGGTAACTGGCCTTGTTGTTTTTCTTTCCTTCATTGGTTCTTACAAGATTTGGTTTTGGGCCAAAAGCCCGCATGTGTAATTAAAATATGGCTGATATCTGTAGATGATCACCCAACGCATTACGAGAGCCTAGGCTAGCTCTGCTCTAGGCAAGCAGGCCTAGGCTGATACTAATCAGGAGACCCCACACGTGGGCCGAGGTCCAGAAGATAATCCTCCATCACCACCCCCGCCTGAGCACCCCACCTTAGCTCAAATTATGGCCCAATAGACCCAACTTCTGTAGGCCAAGAATGAAAAGGGATACCGCTGAATATGTTGCCTGCTGCGACATATGCCAAAGAGTGAAAGCTAAACATCAACGGTCAGCAGGATTATTGCAACCTTTGCAAGTGTCTCAATGGAAATGGGAAGAAGTCATGATGGAGTTTATCACAGGGTTGCCACGAACCAAAGCTGAATATGACTCCATCTGGGTCATAGTGGATAGACTTACCAAGGTCGCCCACTTCATTTCCGTCAAAACCACTTACAAGGGAGATAAGCTAGCAGAGTTATATATGTCTCGCATCGTGTGTCTGCACAGTGTGCCAAAGAGGATAGTCTCGGATCGAGGTACTTAGTTTACCTTGCATTTCTGGGCCAGCCTTCATGAAGCCTTAGGCACTCTGTAATGCCATGAATGTCTTTACAGTATCCATAGGAGTATTTAGCGGAAATGCGGAGTGTTGGGAGTATTTAGCGGAATCGTAGAATTTCTTGATTTTTCGGTGGATCGCGAGAGGCGGAAATAAAATTATAGAATTGTCTAAAGTGAAAGAAAGAAATTAATTAATTAAAAATTAAGTTTTGAGCTGCCTAGAGGGGCTGGCAAGCCACTTTCGGCCAGCAAGCCCAAAAGGGGCCCAAGCCACCCCCTTTTCTTCCCACAAACCCTAGCTAAGCCCCGTCCCACCCCCTTGGCCTCCCCCACCCCCTCTTGGACGTCCCTCCCTGCCCTCTCTCTCCCCATGGCTGCCATGGCTGAAAATAAAGGAAGAAAAGGAAGAAGGGAAGGAAGGGACGAAGAGAAGGGAAAAGAAGGGAGGAAAAGATGAAGAAGAAGAAAGAAGAGAGGTGATATTGAGGGATCACCTAGGTAATTTTTTCACCTCAATTCTCCCTGTTTTAGATATAATTAGGGTTCTTGGCATGGGATTAGTAGGGTTCTAATGGAGGAATTAATCGGTTAGGGTTTTCTGCTGTCTGCGCATAGGCTGATTCGCGCAGCGCGAATATTTGTATAGATTAGAGTATGAAAATGAATTTTCCTGCAGATCTGGCCAACATAAAAGTTGTAGGGGACGATGCAACCTAGCTTCTCTAATTTTTGTAGATATTTGGCCACGTGTTTTGGGCGCAACAGAGTCGGGAACTTCGCTATGTAGCAGAGGGGTAGTCTAAAACAGGTTGTTTTTTGGGTGTAGTTTCAGAGGAGTAAATGAATTTTTTAATTTTGGCCACAATTATGAAAGTTGTAGGAAATCTTGTAATCTAGCTACTGTATACAAATCATGAATTTTAGAGAATTTTACAGAAGGAGGGGTTCTTTAGAAGATTACTGGCCAAATTGCCAAAACAGAGTCTGTCCTCTGTTTTGCACGATATATTACACCCTTTTAGCAGCAAAATAAAAATAAGTTGCCTACTTGAAAATTGTAGGTATTTCACTGTAGTTTCCAGAAATATCTCTTTTGCTGTGATTGGCCTAGTAGTTTTAAAGATACAATAAAAACAAGCAGTGCTGCTACAGTGGGCTGGGTGTAGGATCGACGAGCAGAGAGGTTTTTGTCGGGATTGGGGTATAGTGGTGTTTTATTTTCTTTAGATGCAGATTCCTTGCTGTAGCCTTATGCTGAGAAGTAATTTTGGATAGGTGGCTTCGCTCCTGACCGTGCGTGAGCGCTTTGCTTCATCGGTAGAGGCAAGTAAACGTAGCAGATGTGCTACTATTTAACTCGCTAATCATTCTACATTCACATTAAGTATATCTCTTATTTTGAGATGCTATATCATTGTTACATGCTTTCTTAATGTGGTGCTTGCGGTAGCACACTAGCAATCAATTGTTTATGCCCTTGATGGATTAATTGTGGTTATGTGGTATAGTTTTTAATGAAACAAATATGGTTGTGAGGTAGTATTCCTTACGAGGATATTGTGGACTAGGTGGTGGTATTTTTAGCGAATATATTGTGGTCTTAGTGGTTGTATTCTTAATGAATATATTGTGGTCTATGTGGTAGTATTCCCTTTGAATCAATTGATTTTGATCTTGGTGAACCGAATGTGGATTATGTGGTAATGTCATTATTGAATCATAGGTGGATTATGAGGTAGTATTCGTGATAAATATGTTGTTGACCTTTGTAGTTAAATTCTTGTGAATCATGTTTGTCATATCATTCATATCATGACATGTTATTTGCATTGTTGATGTCACTGCACATAGCCGTGACCGTACCGGTACAGCATCGTACATTGCCGTAGTACGATGCATACTCTTACCTTGTTGGGTATGGGTACAGTGGATCATATGCATTTTCATTATGGATGAATCATTTACATTCTTATGCAATGTATTATAAATGAATGATTTGCAAATAAATGCAAATTCTTAACTTTTATGAGGAATTAGCTCTTGAAAGTCCCTTATGGTATGAGGAATGCGGTTGTGATTGTGGAATGGGGCTCACCCCCTTGTGATATGGTAGGGGATGTGGTTATGTCATGAGGTATTTCTCTTGTGTTAACTGTTGCTAGCAGTTGTGGTTATGGGAAATAATAAGGTTAGTGAGGAAAATATGTTAATGCTTATTTGATGTTGGTAGTAGTGGTTATGAAGTAGGCAATTGAGACCGAATTGCTAATATTTTGTGGTTGTTTTTAGTAATGGTGGTTAAACCTATAATTGTGGTCAAAGTGGAAAATAAATATTAATGCTTAAACTATTGTAGTTTAATTAGCTTGTTAAGCAGTTTGCTTACTGAGATTTTTGTCTCACTCTTGTTTTCCTCCATTCCAGGTGATTCTTGAGTGTGCATGGGAAGGATAGAGTGGCACAACACTATCACACACCATTTAATAATTTATGCTGTAATAAATATATGGAGTCTCTAGTCATTCATCTTTGTTCCTCATTGTTGATCATTTCAAATTAATAATGCTGGACTGTGGTTTGCTCTAATTGGTTAAAACGGTTAGTGGTTGATCCTATTTAATATTTACCATTACCTTTTGTTTTGTTATGCTTCTGCTTAGCTTATCATGTTTTAGGAGGTGTTGCCAGTTTCTTTTACTTTGTAATTTGGCTAGTTGTGAAGTTGTTTAGTGGCATCCTAGGGTAATGTGGGTCCTAGGGTGTTACATACTCACCTCGACTTAGTACTGCCTACCACCCCCAGATAGATGGTTAAACAGAAAGGGTAAATCAAATATTGGAAGATATGCTTTGAGCTTGTGCTGTGGACTTTACCATGGATTGGGATATAGTGTTTGCCCTATGCTAAGCTTGCCTACAACAATAGCCATCAAGCTAGTCTAAAGATGTCCCCGTTTGAGGCCTTATATGGAAGAAAGTGCTAGACCCCTTTACATTGGTCTGAAGTAGGGGAAGGTTCCATCTTTGGGCCAGAGACCCTGCAACAACCTGAAGGGGGAGCTAGTCTGAAGATGTCCCCGTTTGAGGCCTTATATGGAAGAAAGTATGCTTGATTAGGGATCGACTACAAGCTGCTCAATCCAGACAGAAGAGCTATGCGGACAAAAGACGAAGACCCTTGCAATTGGAGATTGGAGACTACGTATATTTGAAGGTGTCACCTTTGAGAGTAGTCAGAAGATTTAAAGTCAAAGGCAAGCTCGCTCCCCGTTACGTTGGGCCATTCCCGATCAAGGCTAAGAAAGGAGAGATAGCCTACCAGCTAGAGCTATCTGCAAATCTAGCTGACATCCATGATGTATTTCATGTATCCCAACTCAAGAAGTGTCTTCGGGTGCTAGAAGACCAAACTCCGTTACAAGAGATCGAGATAAAAAATGACTTAACATACCAGGAGTGCCCTACCAAGATAATCGATATGGTGGAAAAGAAAACAAGAAATCAAAATATCCAGATGTGTAGAGTGCAATGGAACCACCATACTAAAAAGGAAGTCACCTGGGAGCGTGTAGACCAATTGCAAAAAGATTACCCCTACTTGTTCTCAAACTAGACCGAATCTCGGGGTCGAGATTCCATTTAAGGGGGGGGTAGACTTGTAACATTCCAACTTTTTAAATTATGAATATTATGTAGTTTATGGCATTTGGAGATTTTGGCATTTCTTGGTATTTTAAAATTTTGGATTTTCAAGGTTTTTGATTGAGGTTCCATTAAGTAAATAAAAAGAAATTTTGTATATACATATATAAATAATGTTAAGACACAAAACTAGGGGAAACAACTGAATGTAGGAATATACTTTATAAAAGAAAAGTTAAAAAAATGCCAATATGAAAGTTGATCCAAAATACACAAAAGAACGAATAAGCAATAAAGTTAAAAATCATCCAAATTTAAAAAGGGGATATGCAAACATATGAGAAATATAAAAAGAGAAAAATAAAACTACAAAAATCCTATCTTAAAATATTATGCATGAAATGTATGCAAAAATATACACACACATATGCCAAAAATTAATCATAGAAATTCAAAACAAAAATGAAAAGCAAGTAAAAAATAGAAATAAAAAAAGAAAAGAAGAGGGGAGAGCCAGCTGGCCTTCGGCCCACCCGGCCAGCCCCCCTCTCTTCTTCGCCCCCTCCCCTCTTTGCCTCTCTCTCGCTTGCTCTCTGCTGCTCCTTCGCTCACTCGCGCTGGACGTCCTTCTCCAAGAAATCCCACGCAGCAGGTTCCACAGCAGCTCCTCCCGCTCCATCGCCCATGCGGCCAAAGCTCCCCGTCGGCTATAAAAGACCGCCAAGCCCTCCGATCACTTCCCCGCAACTCCTTCTCACTCCTAGCGAACTCAATTGTGCTCCCATGCCTTGTAGCTCACCGGCGCCCATTTCTCCCCCAATTTCGGCCACCGAGCTCTCCGCCGATCGAAGCCACCCCATGGTAATTCCTTTGGCTAGGAGCCTCACCAGAACCTAGTGAAGCCATCCCGACCATCCTCGGAAGCTCCCTCACCATGCACCCCCTTCGAACCACCGCTGCCGCCAGCCCTCCTCAACCACGCCCAAGCATCGCCAACCTCAATTTCCTCACCGTGACCACTCCAAGGTGCTCCCCTAGCCATTAATTGAATGCTCTTGTTGTCTAGAGCCGTAGCCCCCACTGGCCACTACTTCGGCCAAATTGGCTGAGGAGAGCTTGGCCAGAGGTGGGCGTGGGCATGAGCATTCCATTTTGTGAATGCTCATGGCCGGCTGCTGCCCTCACCTCCGGCGACAAGCCCCGCTAGCAGCGGCTGGAGGAAGAAGCTACTGTTCACCGTCGAGATTTAATTAGCGTGCTTAATTAAATGCTAATAACTATCATTAACGGTAATGAGTCTATAGTAAGTGGGCCCAAGTTAATTTAAATTGTTTCGTGGCCCCACCTGTCAGTGTCACTTAAAATTTTAAATTTCATAGGCCCCACCTATCAGTGACACGAGAGAAAAGATTAATAACTCTCGATGGACCCCATGTGTCAGTCACTGGCACGTTAAGAGATTTAAAACCCTAGTGGGCCCCACGTGTCAGTCTATGAGAGTTTAAAGAAATAATAAAAGCCAGTGGGTCCCACCTGTCAGTGTAAGAAAAAGAAAAATAAAATAACCAGTGGGCCCCACCTATCAGTCTGATGTACTCTCTCTCCTTAGGATTAAATAATGATTATGATTTTGTTTTTGGAATTAAATCGGCTGAGAACTTTAAAAATTCATAACTAATTCATTTTAACTCCAAATTTAGTGAGAAAAATTGCTAAATTCGTCTAAATTCACCCTCTTTCCAATGGAACCGAAATGATGAATTTTTGAGCTTGTTTGAATTTTTGATAGAGATCTATTTGGTTATGTTGATTATTTGTATTTATTTTTAAATGTACGTTCAATGTAAAATTAGCGTACGAGGCCCAAGAAGAAGAATCCGAGGTAGACGCTTGCCAAGATCAGCTAGACCAAGGAACCTGTGACCCAGGCGAGTCAATACATTAATCATTATTGAATACCCATTTTTGCAAATTATTTAGATTCAAATTAGCAAATGCATGCTGATATTTTATGTGATACCATATGTTGTTTTAATGCTTTAGCTAGCTGCCTGGTATTAAGTGCTACTAGTATACCTTTCGGCACATCCTACCAAGAAACATGTTATCTCTAGGATTAATTATAAATATAAGTGCTTCAAAAGAATTGAGTACGTTTATATTATTCGGCCTAGCATTACTTAGTCTCGGAGGTGTTTAAAAATACCCCAACATCATATACAAATACAAAGAGTACTTTTGGGAAAAGTTGTAGATAGAAATGGTCGTATGTGTTGTTTTTAAATGATCACTATTTTATTCCCCAAAAATCCCCAAATTGCTTATACGTCTAGGCGAATGGTTCGGGGGCATGGTGCATTGGAATACACGAGTGTGTGGATTGTGGTAGAACCGCCTAGATAACCCAAGGACCTAATCGGATCATGACCTCCCATTGTAAAATAGTATAGCCACAAGTCTGTAAAATGCAACTTGGCTGAGTAAATCTACCGAACCTCAGACTCATCTCACAGGTTGGCTAAAGGGACACCAACAGGAAGGGTGATTTGTTTCTCTATCTTACTAGAACTATAGGGAGGAGAGCCTAGAGGTGCTAGTACTAGTGATTAACATCCTGTGCAACATATGGGACCCACCACAAGTAGGAACGTCCCATAGGGTGAGATGAGACCCCAAGGCTAGGTAGCTTTGAAAGGTTACTGTGGCGGTCTACTCAACTGCATGGCTAAGGAATCATGCGGGGCAACAAGCGGATTGTATCTTGTGGTGAAAGTGTACAAGATCTGTAGAGTCAAAGCTATTCGAATAGCCGTGCCCACGGTCAAGGGTGAACATGGGAACTTAACTCTGATATAGTTCTATTTCAAAAACAATTTTCATGTTTGGGACTTGGGAAGAGAAAATGAAGGACGATGGACTGTATCTATTGTGCAATTTTCCCTAAACCCTAAGCGGCTATAACACTGAAAGGATAATATATGATGCAGGTGACATGTAAAGGTGGATGTAATCTGTACCAATACTATCATTACATGTCTTTCTCAAATACTATGTATTTAGTCTAAATGGCTAGGTCTAGGAAGTTTTTATGTGAATATCTTACGTCTTTTAAAAAGCAAATTTCCAGCAAATAAAATAACCCGAGCATATCCTTTGTCAAGCCTTGCATGTTATATAATTGCATTCTGTGTATTGGCTCGCGGAGCACGGTGGTTAGTGTGTTCACGCTCGCATAATCATATCCAGAAGCAAGAAGGCAAGATCACTACGCCTACGAGGATGCACCAAGTCAAGGAGCCGACGATGGCAATTAGGGCGGATTTCTTAAAAGCCTAGTCCTAAGCGTGTAGACTTGCCGTAAGGGTGTGCGCCTATATTACCTAGGGTTAGGCAATATAGATGCACACATTTACCCTCAGCCGCTGCTTGTGGTTTATGGTTCTACTCATGTTTTCGTTTCTGCTGTTGTACTTTTGGTTGTAAGTATTTGGCCTGGGAGGCCCATTATGCAAAATAGTCACCCGACATGGCGTATTTTTGAAACTCTGATGTAAATGATACTTTGACTGTATGATCATCATGCGATGTATGAGTTGATTCAGCAGTGTACTGTGAGCACTATTTACTGATCCAAGGAGTAGTGCAGTGGAATCACAGAGGATTCTGGATTTCGAATCTGGGTCCGACAACGCTGGTATCAGAGCATATGATTGTAGGGTAAAACCTTAGGAAGGCCACTAGGAAAAGACCTAGGACTTAATTTTATAAACCTATAAAAAGGGGTTTTTAGAAAAATATAGCGTATTATTTCCTCTCTTTCCAATCTTAGATCTAATCTTGTCTCTCTTCTTTTGTTTTAAAAGAGATACTAACTTTAGCACCTTATTGTACAGATGGCTGGAGGAGCAGAAGGTGGTTGGGACTATTTCTCCCATGGACAGACTGAGGGAGAGTCTGCTTGTATACTGTGCAAGCTGCTACACTATCAAGGGTACAAGGAGCAACCCATCTACCGAGGACGCAAGACCACTAAGGGGCCCCGAGAGTTGTGGCTCATGGAGATTTTCCTCTACGCTTTGGATGAGACTACGCTACCCCACGTCTTCCAGAGCTTACACAGGAGGAGTACCGCTTCCACCGCTCTCCAGGATGCTGCCCACATAGCCACAACTAGGCTGTGTGTAACATCCTATTTTTCTGCAATTTTTAAAACCAGGATTTCAAAAATAAAATTTTTGGAATTTTTTGGAATTAATTCAAGCTGTAAATGAATTTTTAGAATTTTAAATGATTTAATATGAAAAAAATAAACATTAACATAAGTTGAAAATATTTTATTTGGATTATTCATGTCTTAAGGAATTTTTTTGGTATTTTTGGTGAATATTTGGGATTTATTTGCTATTTTCTAGAGCTCCTAGCATTTTATTTGGATTTCTGGAAAAGAAAAAGAAAATAAAAACCTTCCCCGTCGCCCGATCCGTCTCCCTTGCCACACGGCGGCCATCCAGCACTCCCCGCCGCCGCCGTACCCCTTACCGCCCTCACCTGCTCGGAGCCGCCCGATCGCCCCCACGCCTACGCATCAGCATCGCCGCTCCCCGTGCCCTCGCCCGCCTTGCCACGGCGGCACCAGCCCAGCTCGCGCCCCCGCTCGCTCCTGCCCGCGCCATGCCCCCCAGCCGTCGGATCCGCCTCGCCCGCGCGTTCGCTAACCCTAACCCTAGCCGCCCGAACCGACGCGCCCCGCACCGCTCGTGGCTGTCCGATGCTGGACCCGTGCCATGCGTCACCCCGCTAGTGCCCTGTCCCCGATCGGAATCCTCACGGCGCCGTAACCGGATTGAACTCCCTCGGTTCGCGTGTTTTTAACGCCGCTCATCCCTCAGTTCGCGTGCCGCTGTCACCGAACCCTCGCCTCCGCTCCCTCGCGCTCGCGCCGCCGTTCCCGGGCCGTCTCGCCATTGCCTGTGCGTCTCCGCCCTCGCCCATCGCCGCCGTCGCCGTTGCTGCCGACGGAGACCCCCGCTTCCCCACCGATGAGCCCCTCCGCCGTCTCCCTTGCTCGCCGTCGGCCGCCTCCCCTTCGCCCGTGCCCGCCTCGGTCGCGAAGCCGCAACACGAACCAGCGCGCGCCGCGCCCACGCCGCGACGCTTCGCCCGCCGTGCTGCCACGCATCAGTCATCCGACGGCCGTCGCGCGCCATCGCCTGTGCCCGCGCTCGCGTCCGTGACGCTTCGCGCGGTGAGCCGCCACGCATCGGCGATCCCCGCCGTCCTGCCTCCGCGCTGCCTTGTCATTGCCGTCCATCCAGATCTGAGCCGAAGGCTCAGATCATGCTGCTTGTCGCCCCCCGAGCCGTCCGATCCCGCGCCGTTGCCGCGCCCGACCCGGAGCCACATCAGCCCTAGTCGACGTGGCAGCCACATCAGCCCTACCGCCATGTGGCAGCCACGTGTCATGCCACGTCAGCCAAGATCCGCCCCCAGGTGCCACGTGGAAGCCACGTCAGCAGCCACGTTAGCAGTGACACGTGGCGGCACCAGCGCACACCACGTTAGCCCTACCCCACCGGCCGCGCGCACTGTTTCCATGCACTGAATCCACCGTGGACCGAGTGTCCCGTGTGCCCGGTCCACAACACAGTAACCTTTTCGATTTTCTCAATTTTCTTTAGATTAAATTTTTGAGAGCCCGTTCTCCTCTGTCCTAGCTCCGATTGACCCCGTTCGTTTTTCTAAATTCATCTAAAATTGAGCTCTTGCTTTTGGTTCTAGTTTCATGATTTTTGGAGTTCATTTGCTCATCATTTTATGTGTTTTTCTTATTTCGGTCGTTTTCTCTCTCGTTATATTCAGATTCCGGAGGAGCAGGATCTACGCCCGAAGACTAGGAGTACCTCGCTGAGCATTACCAAGGCAAGTCTTGTCCTTTGATCATGTTGAACCCAATTTTGCAACTTATTATTTAATTATTTTGTTTCAAGTTATTGGTACTTGAAACCTTACAATTGGTAGCAAGTCGTGTCCTCTCTACTTTTATTCAAACCTTACAATTGGTAGTTATTGTCCCATATTGATTATTCCTCCTTGACAACTTTGAACACCATGATCCCCTTGTCACCTTAGGTTGGGAAACATACTAGTGATGCTAGATTATTTGTCACATGGGTTGATACGATTATATGCTTAGCCATGCTTAATTCACGATTGGATTCATCAACACATGCAAATTATCAATTTGACTTAATGATATATGGAACCGTGGTTGGTGCCACGCTTATTAAAATTTGTGCCATGACATTGGTGTGTCATTGGCTTGGTTATATAAATTGGTTTTCCACTCGGGCGAGTGATCGTGCAGTAAAGGGGGAAGTGCAGGTTCACTTCGGGGGATGTGGTAGCCTCGCCTGGGTAGGATTAAGGACTTAACTTTATGCGCCATTGATCTGAGTTTAATCGTGCAAACCACATGTCTAGTATGTGATAGACCTGGTTGATTAATTTGTAATATTTCAATTTCGATTCTGCCATTGTGATGAACATGGTTGCTGATTTCCATATGGCGCAAGGTGGGTGTGATGCGAAACCCTAACGGGCAGGATTGGGTTGAGGTAGAGCATTGTAAAGGCCTTGTTGTGATTTCCTGAGATCGAGGCTAATCACATCATGTGGGTACAGTTGTGCAACCTCTGCAGAGTGTAAAACTATTCGAATAGCCGCGTCCTCGGTCATGGACAGTGCTCGGTGATTTCACACGAGGGGTAGTGTTTTCATTTATAACTTGGTGGTTTATGTTGGAAGTGGATATGTAGTTCACTGTTGGTTTGGCTTGTGAGTTGGTGCTCACAAGTGGTTCATGTTTATTCATTTGATTATTTATTATTAATGTTTTCATTTAAATTTCGCTTTCAATCTATTTATCATATTTGCTATGAAATATCTTTTATGCAAATTAACCTTTCAGCCTTCCATTGGTAAGCCTTGCATACTATATTGCATTCATTTGTTACAAACGACTTGCTGAGTACCAATGTACTCATGGCTTTACGCCTATGTTGCTCAGTTGAGGGCGAGGAGTATTATTAGCAGGAGGTTCCAGAAGGAGAGTACTTCGACAACTTCACGGATTAGGCTTTTTTCTCCACTCGATAGCCTGTTGGCTTGTCGATTGGCCGCTACGCTTTACTTTAGATTTTCATTGCTATTTTGTTAAGCCCTTCCGACTAGAGGTATTGTAAGCTTGGCTATAAGGTCGTACCTTTGAGATTTATTGATATTCGAGTTTTCCCTTTATTGTATCGTGTGTATGGTTGTGATTACATCTATGTTTGACTGTGTGCACAAGTGTGATCCTGGACTAGTGCAGTTTACACAGAGAGTCCGAATTTACATATTTGGGTCTCGACAGAGATGGTATCAGAGCCATACCAACTGTAGGACGGAGCCCTAGTTAGAATGGTCGTTAGCCCAAAAATTTATTTTCTAAATCAAACCAACCAAAATTGGCTAATTAGTAATATCTCTATCTTCTTACCTTTTTCTTAAGGATTCTTGTTTCTCGCCCCATTCCTGCAAAATTCATTTTCGTAAATCTATAAACTGATCTTTCCTTTATAAATGCATTAGATGTCCCAAGCTTCTTACAGCCCGACAGGAGGATGGAGAGCACTTCTGCGCGTTCTGTTGCGGAGCCTCGGATTGAAGAGATTGCCCGTCTACCTCATCAAGGATGAGAAGCATAAAGGACAACACATCAGAAGCATCTCCAGGCTATACTTCACCACCCGAGTCAGCAAGCAAGTTCTACATCACGGCTTCAAGAATACCGGTACCAGTGGAGAGGAGTCAGCACAAAGAGTTGCGTACAAGGCCATCCAACGACTTTTCAAGCTGTACAAGATCAACATGGCCAGACTCATCCGGAAGTTCAAGGAGTAGTACGGAGTCACCCCTAGACTACCAGAGCCAATCAGGGAGGAGCCCCGACCGCAGTCGCCAGTACCTCTACCGTCGCCTACACCGCTGAGCCCAGAGCAGAGACGTCGTATCACCGGTGATCGTCGAGCATATCTTCGGAAATTCAACCCAGTTCCAGTCCCAGTCCTAGTTAGAGAGCAGTCGCCGTCGGTCCGCAACTCGTGGGTTGTCTACAGCGATTCAGAGGATGACAGTAGTGTACCCTATTTGTCAGGACCCGAGTGGGAGCCCTCAGATTAGATAGTGCGAGTAGACACGTTGGATTTTATTTGCAGTTGTGTGTGATGTGAGCTGCAAATATTGCCCTTAAAAGCATTATATTGCAATCATATCAACTTTTAATGGAGTTAATTTTTGTTCAGTTTTGTTGTTAGCCTTTTGGCTAAGTGTTTGCTTAGTTTAGGTTTCCATTAGCAAAACCCCCTTAGACGCATTTACCTCTTACTATGCTTTTCCCTCTCGTCTTTTGCCTTTGGTCAGTCAGCAGTTGTTTTCTTTTCAGCAGCAAGATGGTTGATACCAGGACTTCCTCAGGTCGCAGCCAGGTGAACCAGAATCCAGAGAGCGATCTTTGCGTGCTTGATCCCCGACTGACGGACCCGCCCTCGATCAATTTTGGTGGCCCAAACTCAGATGATGCAGACAATGATGCAGAATATGCAGGCTATGATGCAGCGACAGCACCAGGAGCCAGTACCACCGCCCGCACCTCACCAGCAGTTCAACTATGCAGAGTTCATGAGAACGAGACCGCCTGTCTTCTCCAGTTCTTCAGAGCCTTTGGAGGCTGATGATTGGATCTGTTCGGTTGAGAAGAAACTGAACTTGGCTCAGTGCACCGATAGAGAAAAGGTTTTGTATACAGCACATCAGCTTGAGGGAGTAGCAGCAGAGTGGTGGGAGAACTACTGTGCCGCCCATGAGGACCAGAACAGCATCACTTGGAAGGAGTTCGCTAAAGCCTTCCATAACGCCCACGTCTTGGATGGAGTGGTCGAGATGAAGAAGGAGGAGTTCCGGGAATTTCAGCAGAAGAATCTGTCGGTGAGTGAATACCTCAATAAATTCACTCAGTTAGCTCGCTACGTGACAGAGGACGTAGCCTTAGATGCAGCTCGCCAGAAGAGGTTCAAGAAGGGCTTGAACCCAGCTTTGAACGTGCAGGTCGTGGGCAACGACTATTCCAGTTTTCAGCAGTTGGTGGACAAGGCCATTCTTATCGAGGAGAGTCGCCGCGAGCTCGAGGAGTCTCGCAAGAGGAGGATGATCCAGCAGGGATCCCAGTCGCACCAGTCTCAGAGGCCTCGCTTTGGTTCTTACCAGCCTGCACGAGTGCCTCGGCGAAGATCGTCGGCTTCGGGACCCAGCCAGGGCCAGCTGCGCCGATTTGATCGGGCGCATCACGGTGGTTCCAGTGGTCAGCAGCAGAAGAGCAATAACCAAGCCACGTCTGTCACTTGCTTCAAGTGTCACGAGCCAGGACACTATGCTAGCAAGTGCCCCTAGCGGCAGGCCCTGATGCCAGTTCGCTTCGACCTGGAAGCCACACCCGGTCATACTCCTACCCGAGGAGCACGACGAGGAGCACCGGCTTCCGGGACAGGCGGCGGGGCGCGGTGGTGAGAGTCGTGAACCACGTCACCACGGAGGAGGCCCAGGCAGCACCAGATGTTGTGATCAGTACGTTTCTAGTCCATTCATTTCCTGCTACAGTTTTGTTTGATTCTGGAGCTTCGCATTCGTTTGTTTCTCAGAGTTTTGCTTTAAAGCAACAATTGAAAATTGTTGCTCTTGGATCTGTTCTTTTAATCCAATCCCCCGGTTCTGAATTGAGATCCAACCTAGGTTGTCCAGGACTTAGGATAACCATCCAGGGAGTTGAGTTCAGGGCCAACCTGATCTTGTTGGATATCCAGTCCCTAGATGTAATCTTGGAAATGGATTGGCTTCAGAAGCAGCAGGCAGTGTTAGACTGTGGGAGTAGAGCAGTGACCTTGACCAATTCAGATGGGATCAAGGTACAGTTTACAGCCAGCGAGTGTCAGCCAGAGTCAGTCATGGTGTGCCAGAGCAAGGTAATCCAGTTGGAGGATGTACCAATTGTCAGTGAGTACCCTGACGTGTTTCCCGATGATCTCCCAGGTATGCCACCAGAGAGATAGAGGTTGAGTTTCTGATTGAGTTTGTACCAGGTACCGCTCCGATTTCCAAGAGACCCTACTGGATGCTAGCCAATGATTTAGTAGAGTTAAAGAAGCAAATTTAGGAGCTTTTGGATAAGGGATATATCAGACCGAGTTCATCCCTGTGGGAAGCACCATTTTTATTTGTCAAGAAGAAGGATGGTAGTCAGCGCATGTGTGTGGACTACAGAGCACTTAGTGAGGTCACCATCAAGAACAAGTACCCTTTGCCCAGGATCGATGACCTGTTTGATCAGCTTAAGGGAGTAGGAGTTTTCTCCAAGATTGATTTGAGGTCAGGATACCATCAGATGAGGATTCGAAAGGAGGATATACCCAAGACAGCTTTCTCGACTCGTTATGGTCTATACGAGTTCACAGTGATGTCATTTGGTTTGACCAATACCCCAGCTTATTTCACGTACTTAATGAATAAGGTGTTCATGGAATATTTCGATAAGTTTGTCGTTGTGTTCATTGACGACATTTTGATATACTCCAAGGATGAGAGAGAGCATGAGGAACACCTGAGGTTGGTATTACTGTAACATCCTGATTTTTGGGGATTTTTAAAACCTTGAATTTAAAAATAAATTTCTGGAATTTTCCTGAATTTTAATCAAGCTTAAATTGAATTTTCCAAAAGTTTAAATAATTTAATGTGATTAAATTAAACCTGAACATTAGCTAAAAATATTTTAATTGAGTTCCTTGTGTCACAAGAAATTTTCTGGGATTTTCTGGAATTAAATTAAGCTTTGAATGAATTTTAGAATTTTAAAATGATTTAATCTGAGTACAATAAATATTAACATGAGTTGGAAATATTTTATTTGAGTTCCTTAGGTCTCAAGGAATTTTCTGGTATTTTTGGTGAATTTTTGGGATTTATTTGCTATTTTCTAGAGCTTGTAGTTTATTATTTGGATTTATGGAAAAGAAAAGAAAAGGGGAAAACTCTCGGTCGCCCGATCTCCCCCTCTCCACGTGGCGCCATCCCGGCCGCCCACGTCGGTCTCCCGCCCTTCCCCGCGCGCCCCCGCCCTCACGCCTCCCCAGCCGCCCGATGCGTGCCCGCGCCACGCGTCATCCATCCCCCTTTCCCACGTCTCGCCGCTGCCTTCCGCGCCCGCCAGTTGTCGCTCATCCCCGTCGCCGCTCTGGCCCACGCGCATCTGCATCATCCGCCCCTCACCCGCGCAGCCCGCTTCCGCCTCGCCTCTCCGAGCCGCCCGATCGCCGCCACGCCCCACGTGGCAGCATCTGTGCAGCCGCACTCGCGTCCGCGGCCCAGCCTAGCTCCCGCGCCCCACGCCGCCCTCGCCCGCACGCGCGCGCCCCACGTGAACCCTAACCCTAACCCTAACCCGCCCGCGTCCCACGCCGTTGGATCTGCCACGCGGTGGCACCAGCAACGCCCCCGCGCCTCGCTCGTTCCCGACCGTCTGATCGGCCACGTGTCGCCTCCTCGCGTCGTCGTCCCCGATCCGAACTCGTCTCTGCTCCGCGTCGCCTCCGCCCAGGTTAGCCTCGGTTCGCGTGTCATATAAAATGCGCTGCCCTCGGTTCGTGTGCACACCTGCCGCCGCCGCCTCCGCCGCTCCTCGCTCCACCGCCGTCGCTTCGACCTCGCACCCGCACCGTCGCTGGAGTCTCTCCCCGTCGCCGTTCCGAACCTCAGCCGCGTTCACCTCCGCTGTCGCCGGCGTTCACCCAGAGTTTCTCCGCCTCGCCCCTTGCTGGTGTACCCACTTCCGTCCCCGCCGCCGTCGGTAAGCCGCGCCGCTAGAACCTCCTTTCCCCTTCTGCTATTGCAGCCCGCCGCCGCTGTTGGAACCCTCTGCCGTGTGCAATGGTCGCCGGAGGCCGCCTCGCCGCCGTCGCGCTCGCCTCGCCGGAACGCCATACGCGCTGCCCTCGGTCCCGCGCGCGCCGCGCCCGCGCCGCCTCGCGCGACGAGCCGGGACACGCGTCGCCCATCCAACTGTCGCAACGCCTGATCTGAGCCACCCGTCCCGATCTGGATCAACGCACCAGATCTTGCCACGTGGAAGACCCTGAGCCGTCCGATCTGCCGGCGATAGGCATGCGACCCGCGTCGACCACTGCCACCTCAAATTGTAACATCCCAATTTTTGCTTTATTTGGAAAGGATAAATTTTAAATTAATTAATTCAAATTATTTGGATTTTACAGAGTTAAAAGTTTCTATTTAAAACTAAAAATTAATATCAATATAGATTGGAAATATTTTTCTTAAGTCTAAAACCTCTCCAGGAATTTCTGTGAATTTTTCTGGAATTTTTAAAATTTATTAGGTATTTTTCTGAGTATTTTAAAGCCTCCTAATCATTTCTGGAAAATATTTAAAAGAAAATAATCCCAAAACTCTCCCCGGGCGCCAAGTGTCAAGCATCGGACCGGTCTTCTTCCCCGCCCGATTTAATCCTCGCCGCTCCTAGCCACTTACCGCTTCGCCGCTTCCTTCTCCTCTCCGCGTGACGCGTGGCACAATCGGCACCGTTCCCTGTTGCCGTACCTAATCTCAGCCGCTCTCTCTCACTTAATGCACCGATTGGCTCAGATTCACCCACAGTTGCCGGATTGAATCTCACCCGCCCGTGTTCACTTACCGGTTCACAAGATCCAGTGGCCCCATTTCTTTTTCCTTGCCACCTGTCGCGAATCCGACACACCGCCTTCCCCTTTCTCTCTTTTTCTCTCTCACCGACGTGCGGGACCAGCCTGTCAGGTCCTTCGTCCCCGCCGTCGCCTTCTTCCTCGCACAATCACCGCCGCTCCACCGCCATTAAAACAAGAAACCGAAGCTTTAAAGGCTTCGGTTTCATGCCCAATTACTATCCCCCGCCACTGCAAATTCAAATCCCTGCTTCCCCGCGTCCGTTTCGGGCATAATCACGATTAATTGCGCCAGTTACACAGTCGCATTAATCCCTCCCTCTCCGGCGGTGATGCCTCGGCCGTTACCACCTCCCCGGCCTATAAAACCCACTCCCCGAGCTCCTTCTACCGCTGCCGCCCCCCCTCACCTCTCAAGCGAACCACCCGAGCGCCAGAGCCCTCCCTACACCCGATTTCTTCCCCACGGCTTCAAGTACTCCGGCGGGCAATTCCGGCCGCCTCAGGCTTCCTCGCTCCTCGCTGACGCCTCCCCGACGTTGCTGGTGCCAAGGCGATCTCCGGCGACCTCTTTCCCGAGCTGCTGCGCCACCGGAGCTCCTCCGCCGTCGTGAGGTTCCTCTCTGACCGCCACCCTCGGCCTCCGCGCAAGGTACCGATGCATTCCCCGCATCCTCCTCTTCATTTCGGTACCCTCGGTCGGCGCCGCCGATCACCGGAGCTCCGGCGACCCTCGGTCCCCGTGCGCCACCGCCGGCCGCCAGCCCCATCAGCCGTCGGGCTGAGGTGGCATTTGTGCCATGACATTGGTGTGTCATTGGCTTGGTTATATAAATTGGTTTTCCACTCGGGCGAGTGATCGTGCAGTAAAGGGGGAAGTGCAGGTTCACTTCAGGGGATGTGGTAGCCTCGCCCGGGTAGGATTAAGCACTTAACTTTGTGCGCCATTGATCTGAGTTTAATCGTGCAAACCACATGTCTAGTATGGGATAGACCTGGCTGATTAATTTGTAATATTTCAATTTTGATTTTGCCATTGTGATGAACATGGTTGCTGATTTTCATGTGGCGCAAGGGGGGTGTGATGCGAAACCCTAGCGGGCAGGATTGGGTTGAGGTAGAGCATTGTAAAGGCCTTGTTGTGATTTCCTGAGATCGAGGCTAATCACATCGTGTGGGTATAGTTGTGCAACCTCTGCAGAGTGTAAAACTATTCGAATAGCCGCGTCCTCGGTCATGGACATTGCTCGGTGATTTCACACGAGGGTTAGTGTTATCTTTTGAATGTGGTGGTTTATGTTGGAGGTGGACAGGTAGTTCACTGTTAGTTTAGCTTGTGAATTGGTGTTCACAAGTGGTTCATGTTTATTCCTTTGATTATTTATTATTAATGTTTTCATTTAAATTTTGCTTTCAATCTATTTATCATATTTGCTATGAAATGTCTTTTATGCAAATTAACCTTTCAGCCTTCCATTGGTAAGCCTTGCATACTATATTGCTTTCATTTGTTTCAAACGACTTGCTGAGTACCAATGTACTCACGGCTTTACGCCTATGTTGCTCAGTTGAGGGCAAGGAGTATTATCAGCAGGAGATTCTAGAAGGAGAGTACTACGACGACTTCACGGATTAGGCTTTGTTCTCCACTCGATAGTCTGTGGGCTTGTCGATTGGCCGCTACGCTTTACTTTGGATTTCCGCTGCTATTTTGTTAAGCCCTTCCGGCTAGAGATATTGTAAGCTTGGCCATAAGGTTGTACCTTTGAGATTTATCGATATTCGAGTGAGATTTATCGATATTCGAGTTTTCCCTTTATTATATCGTGTGTATGATTGTGATTACATCTATGTTTGACTGTGTGCACTAGCGTGATCCTAGACTAGTGCAGTTTACACAGAGAGTCCGAATTTACTTATTCGGGTCTCGACACTGTGCGACATACACGGCCCGACATTGATAATATCACCATTCTTCTACTACCAATCTTGCTATGAGGGGGCGACCCACTGCGAGACCTTCCTTCCGGAGGTAGAGGACAACCCGATGCTCTTGTATCATGTTCACCTTACTCGGGCCTTGGGAGCCACATATACTGCTGCATTGGAGGAGATCACAGATCTACGTCAGCTGTCTCTGTCCAAGTTGTGCTTTGTTCTTTCCTCCTCGTGATGCTTCTTAATGCTGCCTTCGCGTGATGGTGCTCGGCTCTGCTTTCTTCACGTGTGTACCCCCGAACAAAGATGGTGAATGACATCCATGCGATGCGATGTGACGTAACCAACAGCTCTCCACTGGTCTGACAAGTCCGCCATCACGTGAAAGGCAATGACATGGGCGCCACATGTTTGTACATGAATATATCATCCTTCCTATTTTACTTAGGCATGGAACACGCATGAATATTCATCCAGTAAATCCGCGTGATTCCTGAGCGTGAGAAACGAGCGCAGCAGTCAGCACATGCATGGTAGCCAACATCTACCAACCAATCCCACACACCTTCGTGCTATGAACTCACACATGCAATGCGTAAGGGAAGACATGGGGGTGATTCTATCCTTGTGTTACATATAGGGGATGTTGCTATTAGTGCTACGAAAAACGAAATAAAAATGATGAAACCAAAAAGAAGAACTTAGGAGCAATATGCTTAGTGAAGACATGGGGGTGATTCTATCCTTGTGTTACATGCCTATCTCCAGGATTTGAGTCTACGATGACCGCTAGGATTTGCCTGTTTGATATGGCTGTGACTTATGGTTTTTAGCCAAAATTTTTAAATTTTAGCTGTTTGTGATAGAGATTACGGAGAGAGAGATACTCGCTTGCGATTTTGGATGGTACAAATATTGGACTTTTAATGTGTACTATAATTAACTTGTAGACTCCGTCTTAAAAAAAATAATCTGTTTGAAAGTTAGGTAATGTAGCAAAAGCCAAAAGCCGTTTTGAGAAACCAAAAAGAATAGGCCCTCTATCTTTTTACCAAGTGATAAATAGGGGTGAAAACAGATCGAATACGGATGGATAATGTCTCTGCCATATTTATTTTCATAATTTTTTTTGGATGCAAATACGAATACGAATTCCTCGAATATGAATACAAATACGAAAATATCGAATACAAATAAGAAGCGAATACGAATCAAAACGAATACGGCCATGAATATTTTTCGGAACATAAAACTTAGTTCATCACATATGGAGCGAATACTTAATCAAGCATTGATACTACGAGTAACGATCAATAGCACATTCACACTTGGTTCATCACGTACATAAAACTTAGTTCACATCACCAAGGTGGCATCGCCACTAGCACCATTGCTGTTGCACTCCCACCACTGGAACTACACGCCCTTTATTTTTGTTTACCATGCTTCAAAATATGCAAAAATGAAGTGATCCAACTGAAAGTACAAAATTTATAGGAAGTTACATTGTTGTGGCTATAGACCAAACAGAGAAAGAGGTAGTGGGGAGCTAGGTATCGAATGACCTCTGCCCTCCTCGGGCCTTCATCATGCTCATACATATATCCCCCGAGAAGTGCCTTTACAAGTGCCCCTTACACTCGAGTTCCTTTTCGAGACTGTCATGCCATCGTACACGGGTTCATAACTCGCTAACAGGCTAGCTGGGTTTAGGTGGGGGCCACCCCTACGACAGGAGCCTCTCATGGTAAAGGGCTTCACAGGCCGAAGCCATGCCGCCGAGTCCTTTGGCCCCCTCCGTCCCTGCGGCCTGTGACGTTGTATGACCATGAACGAGGTAGAGCCGAAGCCGAGGGCCTGCAGTGGGGTTATTGTGGCGGGCGTAGTTGTATGTACGCTGCAAAGACGCGAGCTGGGATGGTTAAGCCTGCGCCGGTTAGTGCGGACTGCCAGCGACTGACCCGCTGCGTCGGCGCTCTCCGCGATCTGCGCCTACTAAAAGGCATGGGACACATTTAGAGTATGAAAAGTGGTTGTAGTAAAAATGGAAAGGTATATCGTGCGGCAAGGGCACAAAGGGCTTATCTATGGCGTTGTCGGAGTCGCCCCCCGATGCGAAGACCTCGCAGGCTCGGAGTGGTGTGACTCCGTGTGGTGCCGGTGTGGAATAGCCGCGACAGGTCAGCGTAGGCAAAGTCGCCCGATGTAGCGGAAGCGTCGCGCGGACAGCTCGGCTGAACCACGTATCGCTCCGCTGAGTTGCCGGCGATGCCGGGGGCGTAACTCAGATCCCTTGATCTGGGCCATGCGCAGACGTTGCGTGCGCCTGAATGGTCGCGCCGCCGCGTCTTCGCGGTTGTGGCACCCGTCACGTGGCGGCGCGTCGCCTCAACTTTTGAGCTTCCGCCCAACAGTCGCGCCTATTGGACTTCCGTCGGTTGCGCTTCCTGATGGAGCGACCACCGGTACGCATATATATATATACCCGTGGTATAGCACTGTGCTTGCCAAACCTGCACCCCGCGCTTTCACGCTCTAAGATGGTCTTGTTCTCGTAAATAGGCCTTCTCGCTCCCGGCGCCTATTTACGAGAACAAGATCGCCTTCGAGCGTGAGCAGTATGCCCTACGGATATTTCGTTGGTAACACCGCACCCGAGTGGCCTGGCTGCCGTTGCGGGGTCGTTGCGAGCGCCGGTCGATGTGCTTGGCGGGCGGGGCGGATCAACGCCCGCCGGCGCGGCGAAGCGTCGAAGGAGGAGCGATGTTGTGCTGCCTGCGCCCCAGACGCGCCACGCGGCAGGGCACTATTGGTGTGTCGTGCGGCGTCAGGGCCGTTGTCTTGGGCGCCCTGACCGGGCCTGGCGCGCGTGGGTGGGAGTGATGCGACTGTTCTGGCTGCAGGAAGGTGGGCGGTTCGCCTCCGGCATTTACGTTGGGCGGTATCGTGGGAGGTGAAGGGGTTTTAAATACCCCTAAGTTAGACCACCTCCTTTGCATTGCCCGAGCCCTTGTTGCCTGCCCCACTGTCTTCTCTTGCAGCGCCCTTCTTCGTGGGACGGTACGAGGTAGGAGGATGATGGCGGAAGATGAGGTGCGCGCCCAGCCAGCCGACGCTGACGTCGTCTTCAGGCGGGAGTTGCCGCTCGAGGTGGCGTACTGTAACAGCCCAGCTGTTTATTCCAAAAAAAACATATTTAATTTAATTAAAAAAAATATTTACTTTTGGTTGTTTAAGTTTATTTGCCTGATTTTCTGCTTTTAAAAAGGGTTTTACGTGAGAAAGGTGATTTAAAAAAAAATAAAAAAAAAATAAATAAATAAATAAGGTATTAAATAAGTTAGTTTGAAATAAAAATCAAAGTTATTTGATTTCTTGAAATTTTAAAATTTTTAGCTAACCTGATTTTCTGCTAAAGAAAATAGCCTTTCTGTTAAACAAAAAAATATTTTATAAGGAAAAATATTCACATTTGAGTTGGAATTTTTTTATAAGTTCCAAATAGCCTAAGAAACTTCCATGAATTTTTCTAAGATTTTTAAGCTTTATTTGTTATTTATTGTATTATTTAAAGCTAGAAAAAGGAAAACATTTTTAAAAATTAAAATAAACGTCAAAAAATTCTGAAAATATTTGTTTTATTCTTTTCAAGTTCCAAGGATTCTAAAAATATTTTTTCTGGAATTTTTCCGAATTTTCTTTCTTTTTTCTTTTTCTTCCTTTTCTCTTTTTCTTTTCTCTTTCTCTCTCCTACCTTTCTTCTCCAACCGTGCGTGCGCGAGCAGTCCAGAACAGCAGCCATGAAAAAAAACGTTGAAGCTTTTTCAAAACCTCATATCTTTTGATTTCCTCAACGGTTTTTAGCGAAATCAATTGCATTCAACTACCCTCATCAAGCTCTTTCATTCCCCTACCGTTTCCCCCTCATTCATGAGCTATTTTCGCGGGATTGAAACCATGCCATTCAAAGACATGCCCCATTGATCTCCCTCCTCGGTCCACCTCCACCCCTATAAAAGAGAGCCCCGTGAGCCTCTCCTCATCCTCACTCAACCCCGAAAATCTCAAGTCCCCACTCCCTCTCTATTGGCCGCAATCGAAGTTCTTGTTTTCTTGTACAAGCGGCGTTCTTCGGCCTTTTGTGCCTCGTCCGGTGGAGCGCCACCGCGTTTGACCACACCGTTGGCTTCGCCTCGCCGCGTTCTACGCGGTGCTCACCTCGCCTTCGCCGGAACTTCGCCGGAGCACCGTCGCCACCGTGGGCCAAATCGGGTCCGTGTTCGTCGCGTCGCCACCGGCCGACCGTGCATGCCCGACCAAAACCAAGGTGAGCATCACGATCCCCACGCTCTAATCTTTGATTCACCGCAACTCTCGCATGTTAATTCCTTTCCGTTTGCCCGGAACGCCGATGTCAGCCTGTAGACTGTTTAACGTCTTGTCCACCGTGTTTCGCTAGTCCGTTGGCCGAGCCGTCTGCGGCGTTGAGTTCATCTCGACTCGTTCTACGCCGTGCTCCCCTCCGTTTGCCCAAAAACTATCCACAACTATTTGCGCCCGACACCTTGCCATGGTCGCAAATTGCACTTCGCGTCCCCGCCTGTCCGGGAATGCTTTCAACGATCCGTCCGCGTCAAAACGTGCCAAACCATCCCAGGTGGCTACGTTTCAGACGGTTTTGGATTCGCCTGACCGAGCACAAAGATATTGAATTTTTCGTGTTTCGGTACCGTCGTCGTTCAAACGACAATTGCGTCGCCTCCGGTGAGTTTCGGCTTAGCCGATATTTTTTTTCAAGACTCACCTTACCGCGTTCTACGCCGTGGTTACCTTACTTCATCATATTCTTTACCCGAAAATTATTCTTCTCTTCACGCCCTATGTCGTTGTCGTACACGCGTCACCGTGCTCCGTTTGATGTGCCGTCACTTCCTACATGTGCCTCGGGTCCCTAGCAAACCATTTTGTTAGTTGGCTTCACCTCTGTGCCTTTTCTCACCGCGCGCGACCAAAGCAGGGAAGGGCTGTTCTGGCAGGAATATTCCTTTGGAATATTCCTGATTTTTCTTTTTTCAGGATTTTCTAATCCGACAATCTTCCAATCGCTCGTTCTCCTCCGTCCGAACTCCGAATCAGGTGATTCGAGTTTCTAAATTCATCTAAATTCATAATATATTTTTCAGTATATATTTCATAATTTTTGAATTTTCTCGACCGCCCTTGGTTGAGTCTCCTTCTGCGGAATACTACCGCGCGCGCTCGAGTTACGCCATCGCTCCAACTCGCCACCGACCACCCTCCAACCACTTCTGGTATTGCACGAAAGCACCAATGCACTCCTCGCAATCCCCTCTCTCTTTTCTTCACCTCGCCACCCCTCCGCCAAGCAATTTCCCCCGCCGGAGTGTCTCTTTCGCCGACACCGACGCCACCACTTTACCTTGCCTCCGACCACCTTCCAGCCACTTGTGGTGTTACACAAGAGCACCAGAGCACTCGTGGTCCCCACTCTCTTTGTGCCCTCGCCAACCCCGCCGTGCCCCGCGCCGCTAGCGAGCCCACGGGCTTTGTGCGCGCACCACCGTTCATGGGCTCGGTTCCCACTCCCCTCACCCAATTGTCCCGGTTCACTCGTAAACCTGCCGCACCAAGCAACTTCTACCTTCTTCGTGCGAGGAGCTCGCAGTAATTGCCTCGAACCTTCTTGCGCCCCGCCGATGCCACCGATAATCGTACCCACCTCCGCCCGAACCTTGCACAAAGGAAATCCCGGACTCATACTCTTCTCCCTCTTTTCTACACCTCCCCGGTCTTCGCTGCCGTTGGATCACTCGAATCTCGTCACGCGAAGCCGTCCGACTTCTCCCAACCATCCGATTCTAAGACTCCGATATCCGAAGGCTCTTAAGACTCCGACGTCCAGAGGTTCTTTAGACTCTAACCGTTCGGAGGTTCCTTAGACACCGACGGTTCAAAGACTTCCTTAGACTCCGACCGCCGGAGCCTTCGACTTCGACCTTCGAAGACTTCAATTTTGACTTTGATCTTCAGAGATTTCAACTCCAATCCTTTCGACCACAATTGTTTTTCCGACTACAGTCACTCTCGACCACAGTCGCTCCCAACCACTGCCGTCTCCATCTACCTCCGACCGTAGTCGCTTCCGACCACTGTCACTCTTCGCTCTAAGTCTCCGAGTACCTTCGCTTTTTCAGCGAGGAGTAGTTGGAAAAATACTCGGTAGTCAAAGTCGTAGCCAGCTCTGAGTACCTTCGCTTTCCACCACCGGTGTTCATTGTCGTCCCGACCACTCGACTCCGATTACCATTTGTTCTCGACTGTTATAGTGTTCTTCGACCACTATACAATTTCGAGTAAGTCTTCGACCGAATCTTAATCTTCGACTTATTGCACTTTGCACTTGGAGTCTCTATCTTCGACTTTGACCTTCAGAATTTCAATCGCTGCTTCAACCATGCTTTCGATGATGTCTTGACTACACCTTCGATCATGGTTTCAACTATACACAAATATTGTAGCTTCCAACCACTTTTCCTTCATAAAGAAAAGAATTTCAATAATTCCTTTTATTCATTTCTTTGGAATTCAAACTTCCAGAAGTCGTCCTCCTTCGCCCTAACTCCTTTGGACCAATTCAAATTCCTAAATTCATACTCTATCTCCCAGCTTTTATTTTATGATTTTTGGATTTTATTTGGATTTTATTTGAGTTTAGTCTGTTATGGCCTTTCACGTGTAGACTACGACTATTCCGGAGAGTATAACTTCAACGAACCTCAGCAAACTTCGAAACAAGGCAAGTTACACCTTTGACCATGTTGAACCTAATATTTCAAATGTATTTATATTGTTTTACTGTATATGCATGCGTATCTTTACTCAAATATAGTTCAAAATTGTTTTAAATTTAGTTATACCCATAATCCTTTGATTATAGCCCAATTTGAATCTCGAATTCCTATACCTTGTCACCCTAGCTAAAAACAAGTCAGTACTGTAGTATTGGCTAGAAATTTTTATAGCAATGCTTAGTCCGCTTAGTATAACTTTAGGTGGGATCAAATCTTTCTGATGAAATGACGATTTGAAAATGAGTTCTTGACTTCGGTGAGTCAGGGATAGTTTGTGAAAATGGTTCAAAAACAAAAATAGAAACTTATGATTTGGAGTTAGGCTAATGGATAGGTGGTGGGTGCCGGCATGCCTCGTGTTTGGTGACACCTGGTTGATTGTCGTGCATATGGGTATGTGGATTGAGCCTAAGTCAAATTAAGGACCGATCAGTGAGCTCATCAAGGCAAAGCCACATCGTACTACCACAAGGCTGGTATGGGACAGTCCTGGCTGACTAATTTGTGAGGTCCCAACTTTGGTCTCGCTATAGGTTGAATGTGAGCGTGGCGTAGGCCATGGGAAGTCTCACACGGCACAAGAGGGGGCTCCAACTTGTGGATTCAAGTTGTGGTGAAACCTTAGCGGCGGCGTGACCAAGTTGAAGGCTTAGCATTGTAAAGGCCTTGTTATGATTTTCTCGATGCACGCCTACGGAAGCGTGTAATGGCCGACAATATGAGATAATCATATCTTGTGGGTAAAGCTGTACAACCTCTGCAGAGTGTATAACCTATCCTGGATAGCCGTGCCCACGGTCACGGGCAAGCTGAGTAAAGTTTTTCATGGATTAGACTTTGGTTTTTAAAAATGGTTTCTGAAAAAGGCTTATGGATGGATGGATAGAATTCATGACCAGGTGGGATACCTGTGAATAAGTTGGTGTTTGGTCGGAGCCTGCACTAACAAAATGAATCCATAAGAGATTTTGAAAAGCATATGGATAGATGGAATCCATGTGAAACATTTTGAAAAGATGGACCAGGTGGGATACCTGTGACTAGGTTAGTGTTTGGTCGTAGCCTGCACTAACGATATTATTTTGTAAATTATTATTTCTATCTACTGTATAAAATTCAGCTTTTGCACTTATGTTATTGTATTTAAATTCAGTACTGCTTTTTGCACAAATAAACTTAATAAGCCTTCCTTTGTTATCCCTATGCATGCATTCACTCTGTTAAAACTCCTGGTGTAACTTGCGTAAGTACTTTATGTGCTTACCTTGGGAGTACTTTATGTGCTCACCTTGCTAAAATCTGTTGCGAGAGGATGACGTCAACAACCGGTGAGGATGGTGACGACTAGGCGCGTCTTCTGCTTATTCGCTTTGTGGGCGAGCGGGATGGGCTGCTACTTCATTGGTTTCCTTCCATTGCTTATATGTATTTTTGGTTTATGAATCATTGATGTAAAATTTGGCCACGTGCCCATATTTAGTTAATGAATAAATGTCATTGTGCATGATATGAATCTTTGTTATCCATCAGTGCACTAGCTTGATCCTGGACTAGTGCGATTTACACAGAGGATCCAGGAGTCGTTGCTCCGGGGTCCGACAGAGATGGTATCAGAGCTATAATGACCCTAAGACGTGACCGTAGGTAGAATAGAATGGTTGAACCTTAAGGACTTAACTTAAATAATAAAATATTTTTAAAAAAAGCTTTGCTTACTCTTACCTCTCAACCTTTGCTTACCCTTATCTCTCAATCCTTTCTCATCTTTATGTCATTTCTAAAAAAAAAACTTATTTCTATCTCTCATCTTGTTCAAACCATTATAGATGGATGTTCATCAAGATGCACCGAATGATGGATAGAGTGTAGGCCTTCATCGACTACTCCGTCGATGGGACTTCAATGTCGAGCTATCTACCTGCCCAGGAAAGTTAGCCATGGAAATCAGATGATGGGACACCGCTTTGCTGTACTCATCACCAAGCAAACTGGACAAGGAAGTCTTCGCTAGCGCTTTGAAGAAAGCAGTTACTCGTTTGAAAGAACCAAGCAAGAAGTCGCTCGTAAAGCAGTTCTTCGCCCCTGCCATCATTTCAATCTTCGCATTGAAGGGACGCTCTTTGTACTCAGAGAGCCACGAAGGATCACACCAAGGCAACCCATACCCCTTTAGGATAAGTTGTTAAGCAGCTATTAAACGATGTTATGAGCTATCCAGTTTTCTCTTTTGTTGATAGCCATAACTGTTATCTGCTATTTTCTTAATAAAGGTTTTTGCTATTTTTTGTTTTGTTGGTTTGTGCAAAACGACCCCTATTCCTCCTTTGTCTTAAGTCTCCTCTTTCCTAATCTTTGGAAGCATCAAGCTGGAACACCGATCGTCAATACCCTTCAGACAACAATTAGAAAGCCATAAAAGTTTACAAATGGATATCTGAACAAGATCAAAGCTCAAGCCATACAGAGTAAAATCCAAACCCATTTCTTTGCTAGCCCGTGCGAATCTCGGGGACGAGATTCTCTTTAAGGGGGGTAGTTTGTAACAGCCCAGCTGTTTATTCCAAAAAAAACATATTTAATTTAATTAAAAAAATATTTACTTTTGGTTGTTTAAGTTTATTTGCCTGATTTTCTGCTTTTAAAAAGGGTTTTACGTGAGAAAGGTGATTTAAAAAAAAAATAAAAACAATAAATAAATAAATAAATAAGGTATTAAATAAGTTAGTTTGAAATAAAAATCAAAGTTATTTGATTTCTTGAAATTTTAAAATTTTTAGCTAACCTGATTTTCTGCTAAAGAAAATAGCCTTTCTGTTAAACAAAAAAATATTTTATAAGGAAAAATATTCACATTTGAGTTGGAATTTTTTTATAAGTTCCAAATAGCCTAAGAAACTTCCATGAATTTTTCTAAGATTTTTAAGCTTTATTTGTTATTTATTGTATTATTTAAAGCTAGAAAAAGGAAAACATTTTTAAAAATTAAAATAAACGTCAAAAAATTCTGAAAATATTTTTTTTATTCTTTTCAAGTTCCAAGGATTCTAAAAATATTTTTTCTGGAATTTTTCCGAATTTTCTTTCTTTTTTCTTTTTCTTCCTTTTCTCTTTTTCTTTTCTCTTTCTCTCTCCTACCTTTCTTCTCCAACCGTGCGTGCGCGAGCAGTCCAGAACAGCAGCCATGAAAAAAAATGTTGAAGCTTTTTCAAAACCTCATATCTTTTGATTCCCTCAACGGTTTTTAGCGAAATCAATTGCATTCAACTCCCCTCATCAAGCTCTTTCATTCCCCCACCGTTTCCCCCTCATTCATGAGCTATTTTCGCGGGATTGAAACCATGCCATTCAAAGACATGCCCCATTGATCTCCCTCCTCGGTCCACCTCCACCCCTATAAAAGAGAGCCCCGTGAGCCTCTCCTCATCCTCACTCAACCCCGAAAATCTCAAGTCCCCACTCCCTCTCTATTGGCCGCAATCGAAGTTCTTGTTTTCTTATACAAGCGGCGTTCTTCGGCCTTTTGTGCCTCGTCCGGTGGAGCGCCACCGCGTTTGACCACACCGTTGGCTTCGCCTCGCCGCGTTCTACGCGGTGCTCACCTCGCCTTCGCCGGAACTTCGCCGGAGCACCGTCGCCACCGTGGGCCAAATCGGGTCCGTGTTCGTCGCGTCGCCACCGGCCGACCGTGCATGCCCAACCAAAACCAAGGTGAGCATCACGATCCCCACGCTCTAATCTTTGATTCGCCGCAACTCTCGCATGTTAATTCCTTTCCGTTTGCCCGGAACGCCGATGTCACCAGATCGCTTAACGTCTTGTCCACCGTGTTTCGCTAGTCCGTTGGCCGAGCCGTCTGCGGCGTTGAGTTCATCTCGACTCGTTCTACGCCGTGCTCCCCTCCGTTTGCCCAAAAACTATCCACAACTATTTGCGCCCGACACCTTGCCATGGCCGCAAATTGCACTTCGCGTCCCCGCCTGTCCGGGAATGCTTTCAACGATCCGTCCGCGTCAAAACGTGCCAAACCATCCCAGGTGGCTACGTTTCAGACGGTTTTGGATTCGCCTGACCGAGCACAAAGATATTGAATTTTTCGTGTTTCGTGCCGCTGCCGCTCAAACGACAATTGCGTCGCCTCGGTGAGTTTCGCTTAGCCGATATTTTTTCTAGACTCACCTTACCGCGTTCTCGCCGTGGTTACCTTACTTCATCATATTCTTTACCCAAAATTATTCTTCTCTTCACGCCCTATGTCGTTGTCATTGTACACGCCGTCACCGTGCTCCGTTTGATGTGCCGTCACTTCCTACATGTGCCTCGGGTCCCTAGCAAACCATTTTGTTAGTTGGCTTCACCTCTGTGCCTTTTCTCACCGCGCCGACCAAAACAAAGGAAGGGCTGTTCTCTGCAGGAATATTCCTTTGGAATATTCCTGATTTTTCTTTTTCAGGATTTTCTAATCCGACAATCTTCCAATCGCTCGTTCTCCTCCGTCAGAACTCCGAATCAGGTGATTCGAGTTTCTAAATTCATCTAAATTCATAATATATTTTTCAGTATATATTTCATAATTTTTGAATTTTCTCGACCGCCTTGGTTGAGTCTCCTTCACGGAATAATCTCGCCATCGCGCCGAGTTACGCCATCGCTCCAACTCGCCACCGACCACCCTCCAACCACTACGTATTGCACGAGCACCAATGCACTCCTCGCAATCCCTCTCTCTTTTCTTCACCTCGCCACCCTCCGCTAAGCAATTTCCCACGGAGTGTCTCTTTCACGACACCGACGCCACCACTTTACCTTGCCGACCACCTTCCAGCCACTTGTGGTGTTACACAAGAGCACCAGAGCACTCCTCGTGGTCCCCACTCTCTTTGTGCCCTCGCCAACCCCGCTGCGTGCCCAGCGCCGCTAGCGAGCCCACGGCTTTGTGCGCCGCACCACCGTCCATGGGCTCGGTTCCACTTCCCCTCACCCAATTGTCCCGGTTCACTCGTAAACCCGTCGCACCAAGCAACTTCTACCTTCTTCGCCCGAGGAGCTCGCGAGTAATTGCCTCGAACCTTCTTGCGCCCCGCCGATGCCACCGATAATCGTACCCACCTTCGCCCGAACCTTGCACAAAGGAAATCCCGGACTCATACTCTTCTCCCTCTTTTCTACACCTCCCCGGTCTTCGCTGCCGTTGGATCACTCGAATCTCGCCACGCGGCCGTCCGACTTCTCCCAACCATCCGATTCTAAGACTCCGATATCCGAAGGCTCTTAAGACTCCGACGTCCAGAGGTTCTTTAGACTCTAACCGTTCGGAGGTTCCTTAGACACCGACGGTTCAAAGACTTCCTTGGACTCCGACCGTCGGAGCCTTCGACTTCGACCTTCAAGACTTCAATTTTGACTTTGATCTTGAGATTTCAACTCCAATCCTTTCGACCACAATTGTTTTTCCGACTACGGTCACTCTCGACCACGCCGCTCCCAACCACCGCCGTCTCCATCTACCTCCGACCGTAGTCGCTCGACCACCGCACTCTTCGCTCTAAGTCTCCGAGTACCTTCGCTTTTCAGCGAGGAGTAGTTGGAAAAATACTCGGTAGTCAAAGTCGAGCCACTCGAGTACCTTCGCTTCCCACCACCGGCGCTCATTGTCGTCCCGACCACTCGACTCGACACCATTTGTTCTCGATCGTTATAGTGTTCTTCGACCACTATACAATTTCGAGTAAGTCTTCGACCGAATCTTAATCTTCGACTTCGACTGCACCTGCACTTGGAGTCTCTATCTTCGACTTTGACCTTCGCAACTTCAACCGCTGCTTCAACCATGCTTTCGACGATGTCTTCGACTACACCTTCGATCATGGTTTCAACTATACACAAATATTGTAGCTTCCAACCACTTTTCCTTCATAAAGAAAAGAATTTCAATAATTCCTTTTATTCATTTCTTTGGAATTCAAACTTCCAGAAGTCGTCCTCCTTCGCCCTAACTCCTTTGGACCAATTCAAATTCCTAAATTCATACTCTATCTCCCAGCTTTTATTTTATGATTTTTGGATTTTATTTGGATTTTATTTGAGTTTAGTCTGTTATGGCCTTTCACGTGTAGACTACGACTATTCCGGAGAGTATAACTTCAACGAACCTCAGCAAACTTCGAAACAAGGCAAGTTACACCTTTGACCATGTTGAACCTAATATTTCAAATGTATTTATATTGTTTTACTGTATATGCATGCGTATCTTTACTCAAATATAGTTCAAAATTGTTTTAAATTTAGTTATACCCATAATCCTTTGATTATAGCCCAATTTGAATCTCGAATTCCTATACCTTGTCACCCTAGCTAAAAACAAGTCAGTACTGTAGTATTGGCTAGAAATTTTTATAGCAATGCTTAGTCTGGCTTAGTATAACTTTAGGTGGGATCAAATCTTTCTGATGAAATGACGATTTGAAAATGAGTTCTTGACTTCGGTGAGTCAGGGATAGTTTGTGAAAATGGTTTAAAAACAAAAATAGAAACTTATGATTTGGAGTTAGGCTAATGGATAGGTGGTGGGTGCCGGCATGCCTCGTGTTTGGTGACACCTGGTTGATTGTCGTGCATATGGGTATGTGGATTGAGCCTAAGTCAAATTAAGGACCGGTCTCATGAGCTCTCGTTGCAAAGCCACATCGTACTACCACAAGGTCGGTATGGGACAGTCTGGCTGACTAATTTGTGAGGTCCCAACTTTGGTCTCGCTATAGGTTGAATGTGAGCGTGGCGTAGGCCATGGGAAGTCTCACACGGCACAAGAGGGGGCTCCAACTTGTGGATTCAAGTTGTGGTGAAACCTTAGCGGCGGCGTGACCAAGTTGAAGGCTTAGCATTGTAAAGGCCTTGTTATGATTTTCTCAGTCGCACGCCTACGGAAGCGTGTAATGGCCGACAATATGAGATAATCATATCTTGTGGGTAAAGCTGTACAACCTCTGCAGAGTGTATAACCTATCTCGATAGCGTGCCCACGGTCACGGGCAAGTCGAGTAAAGTTTTTCATGGATTAGACTTTGGTTTTAAAAATGGTTTCAAAAGGCTTATGGATGGATGGATAGAATTCATGACCGTGGGATACCTGTGAATAAGTTGGTGTTTGGTCGGAGCCTGCACTAACAAAATGAATCCATAAGAGATTTTGAAAAGCATATGGATAGATGGAATCCATGTGAAACATTTTGAAAAGATGGACCAGGTGGGATACCTGTGACTAGGTTAGTGTTTGGTCGTAGCCTGCACTAACGATATTATTTTGTAAATTATTATTTCTATCTACTTGTATAAAATTCAGCTTTTGCACTTATGTTATTGTATTTAAATTCGATCGCTTTTGCACAAATAAACTTAATAAGCCTTCCTTTGTTATCCCTATGCATGCATTCACTCGTTAAAACTCTGGTGTAACTTGCGTAAGTACTTTATGTGCTTACCTTGGGAGTACTTTATGTGCTCACCTTGCTAAAATCTGTTGCCAGAGGATGACGTCAACAACTTCGGTGAGGATGGTGACGACTAGGCCGCGTCTTACAGTCATTCGCCTGTGGGCAGGCAGGATGGGCTGCTACTTCATTGGTTTCCTTCCGCTGTTTATATGTATTTTTGGTTTATGAATCATTGATGTAAAATTTGGCCACCAGGCCCATATTTAGTTAATGAATAAATGTCATTGTGCATGATATGAATCTTTGTTATCCACTGTGTGCACTAGCTTGATCCTGGACTAGTGCGATTTACACAGAGGATCCAGGAGTCGTTGCTCCGGGGTCCGACACGTACACACTCGTGGGGCGGGATTCGACAGATGTAGGCGATCGGCGGGCGGCGGCGGGGAGGATGGGTGATCCGCGCTCCCGCGTCCTGGGCCCGACGCTGGTGATGGAGGAGACGATTTGCGGGCTTTTGCGCGAGGGGAGGTACGGCTACCTGCGGGCGACGAGACCGAACCGCGTCCCAACACGGCGGAGGCGATCGTGTTCGTCGCCTTCTTTGATGCCGGGTTGCGAATTCCGGCCGCCGAACTTGTCGGGGGCGTCTTGCGGGCCTTCGGGCTTGAGTTGGCGCAGATAACGCCGACTGTGATAGCCCGCCTTGCGGTGTACAGTTGGGCCCTCCGTTCGGAGGCGTGCTGGCCGACCACCTCGCTGTTTGCATTCCTCCATGACGCCCGGTGTGAACCGAGTGGGTGGGGTGATAGGGCGCTGTGCGACTTCGGCTGTGTCGACCTCATCCTGCGCGCGGGCTGTGAGAAGATTTTTCCCACGGAGTCGGGCCAGGCAGAGTGGGAGCCCGGTTGGACGAGGTGGTGGTTCTACCATCGCGTGGCGAGTGGTAGCGGCCTTGAGTGTTCGGGGCGGCCAGTTGTGATCAACCCCGCGCCCGACACCCCGCTAGGTACTGAAGACGAGCGGATAGCACGAAGGCTTGTGGGGATCACCGCCCGCTTCAATGTGCGCGACCTCATGGAGGAGCTTGTCATGTATGGCGCGGCACCCCTTGCTGATGGGTGGCGCCTTGCTCCTGGGAAGCTTCGACGTGACAACGTACGCCCGGGTGTGTGCACGCTGCCGAGACCCACCGACCGCTGTAAGTGTCGGGGCTCGGCTTTTTATGCGGGGTGCTGAGCATGTTGTGTTAACTTCCCCCTTGGCCACTCGCAGGGGTGTCTCTTGAGGACGCGGAGCGCACGGTGGGCGCAGTTCTCGGGCCTTATACGGCCAGGGAACACGCACTGCGCGTGGCTGCGATCGCGAGGCGAGGCTTGGCGCGTTGAACCGCGTGCATGCGGCTCTAGGTGTGAAGGTGCCCGAACGCCCGTCCGGTCCCGAGCCTGCCCCCTGCGCCCCGGGAGGAGGGCGGCCGGCGCGGGCCCCAATCTTGTGGAGCACGCCGTCTCGGGGCGTAGGGACCACGCTGCGGGCGCCGTCGTTGAGACAAAATTGTCGTCCGCGAAGGATGCGGGGGCGGGGCGTGCTTCCGCTGTGGTGAGGCCTCCTGCGAGCTCTTCTGATGCGGAGCCGGCCTGCCATTCCCCACAGGTGAAGAGGCCGCGCATACAATCGCCTCTCCGGGGCTTCGCTGTTGCGGGCAAAGTCGGAGCCCTGTGGGACCCCGACGTGGACGCAGAATGTCTGGAGATCTCGCGGCGTGGTCGGATGCACGCATCGTTGAGGGCGAAAGCTTGGTGGAAGTGAGCTCCGACACCGAGGTTGCTGTGCCCGACGAAGAGGTGGAGGATGCGGGGATCCCGGTGGAAGCTGAAGGTAAACGTACATTGACGGTGCCCTGCATACATTGAGAGGGCTGACTGCCATGACCCCTTGCAGCAACACCTGTCTCCGCACGTAGGCGTCCCACGACGCGCGAAGGTGTCTACTTGGGAAGGACGTCTGATGAGGGGGACGCCGTCCATCGCCGCGCCGCCGCATGAGTTTGGCGGATTTTGTCCCGACCCGAGTCCGCGCCCGCGAAGCGGCGATAGTGCGCCGCCGGCTTGGACCAACAGGCGCTGCAGGCGTGCGGGGCGGCAGGGCTACTAGACAGAGTATTGGAGGCGGGCTGATTATTGTGTTGCGCAGACCTTCGCCCTTAGCCGGGCACTGTAGGCGGTGCATATCCGGGAAAGAGAGGCCTTAGAAGGCCGGGTACACGCCGCGGAGAAGGCTCTGCTTGCGTCGGAGGAGGCACATGCGGCTAAGGACGCCCACCTGCGGGGCTTGGAAGCGTACCGCGCGGGGGCTATTGGTTATGCAGCGGAGCTTGCGCCCGAGCTCGATAGGAGGCGCCGAGGAGCGGGATGGCTGCTCCGGCAGTGTTGCCGTCTTTGGAAGAAGAGAAGGGCCGTCTTTGTGCATCTCTCGCGAAACGAGACCAGCGCCGGGAGGCCTCGGCGGCGGCATGGGAAGCCATGCCGCCGTGGAAGGATCGTTGAGAATCTCGCGGTGAAGTGCCGCCCGCCTTTCGGGCGGAGGAGCTTCGCGGACCTTTCGCCGGATCGGGAAGCGGCCGACCTTGCCCGTGCCGCCATATCGTTTGGCAACCATTGCTCGTACGTGACCGCCTGCCTGGCGTGCGCTCTTCTCCATCATCGAGACTGCGGTCACGTCACCGAACTCGGCGACCCACAGCTGGAGATGCCTGCTAGGGCCGGAGTGATGTCTAGTGCTGTGCGAGCCGTGCGGCCCGCCATTCGAGTTTTCCACGAACGTATCTGGGAGTACATCGGAGAGGCCGCGGCAAAGGTAGAGCTGCGGCGGAATATGTACGACGGGGGAAGCCTTGGCGAGTGGCTGGATGGAGTCGCTCGGCGTGATGACGACGGCGCCGGCGGCTCGAGGCAGGTGTGACCTCGGGGTTCTTGTACTTCATCGTGTGTTGTGACTTATGTACCCTCATGTTATAAGGGAATAAAGTCCAAAAGTACCTCGTTTTCCTGACCACGCGCGCCATTTCATTCACAGCGGCTGAGCGATGAGGGCCAGCTGCTGGTTTCTGATATTGTGGCTCGTCGATGTTTACGGCGCTGGTGGCGGGCCGAGGAGGTGCGGAGCTTCTGGGCGAACCTGCGCTCAACGGGTGAGGGTTCGGAGCAGAGGATCGGCCGGACGGAGCTGAATGAGTAGCTCTGGATTTACGGTCGTGACTTTGTATGTATCGGTGTGGTATATAACCATGATCGTTTGTTCCCGCCATGTCGATGTGCTCCTACCCTCCGAAGTGGTGGCAGCGGAGCTGGCACCTAGTCGATGTAGATGCGCGCGCGCTCCGTCCCCTACCCTCGGAAGTGGTGGCAGCGGAGCTGGCGCCTAGTCGATGTAGATGCGCGTGCTCCGTCCCTACCCTCCGGTGGTGGCGGCCGCGCCGGCGCCTAGTCGCGATGAGCGCGCGCTCCGTCCCCGCCCCTCCCCGGTGGTGGCAGCGGGCCGCGCCTAGTCGATGTAGATGCGCGCGTGCTCCGTCCCCTACCCTCTGAAGTGGTGGCAGCGGAGCTGGCGCCTAGTCGATGTAGATGCGCGCGCGCTCCGTCCCCTACCCTCCGAAGTGGTGGCAGCGGAGCTGGCGCCTAGTAGCTGTAGACGTGCGCGCGACTTTGTGCTGCCGGGTGGGGTGAGGGTAACGTAGGATGATGGAATGTCAAAGACGTAGCTCCGTAGGCCCTGTCGGTAACCGCAAGTGGGGGGCTTCACGGGTGCCACTGCTGCGCTGTGTTTGCAAGCGCCGATTGGACAGTGAGGCGGGGATCGCGGTGGGCGCGTGATGTGGTGTGGTACGGCTGCGGGGAGGTGTCCCTTGGCCGTCGCCCACAGCTTTAGACCGCACGGAGTAGGGTTGGGTACGCGCGGCGCGTGGCTGACAGAGCCCTGTGAGTGGGGTGGGGGCACAATTGTCGCGCCACGTGCCCCTGGGGTGGTGACGGGACTCTTGAAGCGTAAGACCCGGTCTTGCCTCAGGGCTCTTTAAAAGGGGCGGGTGGGGAGCGAACGGCACTCGCTTCCCAGACCCGCACCACACTCGCCTTGCTCGCCCTTGACGTGCAAGAGCCCGGGGCTCCAGACGCGCCGACGCCGCCAGTAAAACGCAGGTCGAGCATCCCGCCCCGGTGGGGATGCGGCCGCGGTGTTCGCCCACCGCGGCCGCTCGTCAGAGAGCCACGGTTGGCACAGGGTAATGGGCAATTCACTTGTACTTCATCCGGGTTGCTTGCCGCTTCGATAATGGACTGTTATAGCGCGTTGGGGCAGGGCGGCGTTCCACCCTGCTGCCCCATGCCAGCGCCTGTTGGCTCCCCCCGTCTCCTTCTCTTGCTACCAGGCACCTGAGATGGGGGGCTCGTGGGCTCGCGGTGCCGGCGGTGTTGCCGAGAGCCACGCTGCTTCGCGGGCAGGCTCCGGCTCCTTCGGCTCGAGGCGGCAGGCCCCGAGGGGAATCCTGGGCGCTCTCCGCATTGTAGCGCCTTTTTGGGACGACGCCACATCCCGGGGGCAGACGTCGATGGCGCTAGGCGTCCGCTCCGTGCTGGAGGTCGGCAGCGGCACGGGCACTTCCGCCGAGGGCGTCTGGTTTCCTGGCTCTCCTGCAGAGGCGCTAGCCGTTGAGCTCCTGCGCCGCCTGCTTGATCGGCATGCAGGAGTCGTGCTCGCCCCTGTACTCGCGGTCGGCTGTCCATGCCCGTGCGGCACGCGTGGTTTACCGGGCCTTCACGAAGCCTCTGGAGCCCTCCGCGCCGTTGCGTGTGGCCTCCGTTGAGTGCGTGGGATCAGCATCCACGTTGTGTTTATACTCCGAAGAGTACGCGTGATGTTAACACCAGCGCGTGCACGGGACTTTCGCTTCTTGTTTAGACTCAGTAGAGTGCGCAGGGAAAACATCCGCGTCTTTGTTTGTACTCTGGAGGGGGCGTGGTTCTACAACCACGGCTTACCGGTCACTCGCGGAGGGTACGCCATCGCGTGCGCGGAACATCCGCGTCTTGTTTATACTCAAGTAGAGTGCGCAGGGAAAACATCCGCGTCTAATTTGTTCTCCGGAGTATGCGTGGGACTATCAACCACGGCTTAGCTATGCTCCGGAGGGTACGCCAACGCGCGCGCGGGACATCCGCGTCTTGTTTATACTCAGTAGAGTGCGTGCGGAGGCAGACCTCATCGCTACGTCTTATTTATACTCTGTGGAGTGCGTGCGGAGGCAAGCCTCATCGCTACGTCTTATTTATACTCCGTAGAGTGCGTGCGGAGGTAAGCCTCATCGCTACGTCTTATTTATACTCCGCAGAGTGCGCACGTGAACCCGGTAGGCGGAGACCGTTTGTCCTATTCGTGCGCAGAAGAGTGCGCGTGGGGACTCGCCCCCGCGCGGCTTTGCAGAAGAAATGAACAGCTTCGCAGATGGCGAACTTTATTAAAGCCTCGTTTGCGCGGGTAGGCGTTTACAAATGGCGAGGAACTAACCGTTTGACTAGACGTCGCGATGGTGAGGTACGGGGCCTCCGGCTTTTGGAGGGGCGCGCCGAACTTAGGAACCGCGCCGAGCTTCCTGACGCGAGCCTCTGGTGCCATGCTCGATGTTGCGGGCCATATGTTGGTCACCGGGGACAGTGATGATGTCCCTCGGGCCTGATAGCTGGACGCATAGGAAGCCATGATGCGGGACTGCTCCCAAGGAGTTGAGGGTCGGTCTTCCCAGTATGGCGTTGTAGGGGTACTGAATGTCAACAACGTCGAATGTAGAGTCCGCCTCCGCCACGTTGTTGCCCCGTCCGAAGGAGACCTGCAGACATATTTGACCGAGCGCTAGTAAGGGCTCACCTCCGAAACCTTGAAGCGGGATCTTTGAGGGGCCTAAGCGGCTGCGAGGAATCGCCATCTGGTCAAAGGCTACTGCGAACAAGACGTTCGCAAAACTTCCTCCATCAACTAGACTCGCTTTGACGCCGCACCCGCGATCGTGGCCTGGACGACCAGGGGGTCTTGATGAGGGAACTCCACGCCTACAGCATCGGCTGGGGTGAAGGTAATCGTGTATTGGGCCCAGGCCGGTGGTGCGCGCGGCGGGTAGGCCGCCAGGTGGTGTAATCGCTGCACGTACGCCTTGCGTTGTCGCTCCGAAGCGAACTCCAAGGATGAGCCTCCAGAGATTACATGTATGACTCTAGTCGGAGCGCCTTCTAGGACATGGACGCGCAGCGGGCTCTCTGGAGGCTGCTGTACTTGGGCCGGCAGCCGTCGGAGACCTTCATAAGCCTGCGGCTCCTGGTCTCGGATTCGCAGGGAGTCGTCCGGGGGCTGCTGGACGTGTGCCACGACAGATGGCCGCGCCTCCAGCGCCTTATCACGGGCGGCGCTTTGCCGGAGCACCGCGATAGTGGTGCAGGAGCGGGTGTCGTGATTGCCTTGGCCGTGCACCTCGCACCACTGCGGGCGATGCTGATCGCCGTGTTCCGGCCGGGCCCACCCGTCGCGGCCTCTGCCCCGGCCCCGGCCGCGACCTCGGCGAGCCCTACCCCCGCGGCCGGTGGGGGCATTGTCTTCCGAACCGCCTTCAATGTCAAAGACATGACGGGCTCGGCGGGACGCCTGGCGACCACACTGAGGCTTGTCGGTTGATGCGCCCGTGTGGTGGGAGGCGTCCTTAGGCAGCTCCTGCCGACGGTTGCTTCGTAGAGAGTTTGCCTTCGCGTGGTCGGCGATTGTCGCCGCATCGGCCGTTGCGTTAGCGCCGGCGTCGCTACCTCGGCACCGCTTCGCATCGTCTTCCGCCTGAGCATATTTCTCCATCTTGTCAAAGATCTTTGCCACCGTCTTGATCGGCTTTCGTGCGTTGTACTCGACGAGAGGCCCCGGGCGGAGACCTTGTAGTGCCGCGTTAATGATCGTGGTCTCGTTAACGTCTTGGACCTGGCAACGGACCTTCGCAAAACGTCGGAAGTACTCACGGAGCCCTTCCGACGGTTGCTTCTTGATGGCAAAGAGCTGGTCCGCGTGGACACGCTCGACATAGTTCCCCTGAAAGTTGTTGTAGAGGCGGTCGCGGATCTGCTCCCATGCGTAAATTGAGCTTGGCTCCATGGTGAAAAACCAAGAGAGCGCCACCCCGTGCAGGGCGAGTGGGAGCCCCTTGGCCTTGGTGGTGTCGTCACCGCCTGCCGCCTCGATGGTGGTCTCGTACACGCGCACGAACTCTCGGGGGTCCGTGTCGCCTTTATACGACATGACAGAGCTGGGAAATTTGAAGTCCTCGGGCCATGGCGCCTGCTGTAGGCCCACGGACAGCGGGGACTCCGGATCCACGCGACGTAGCGGGGCACAGCTGGATGTGGGAACGGCACGGCTGTCCGCCCTTTCGGGCGTGTTGCCCGGCGCGGTCACTGGCGGGGCCTGCAAGCTCCAAGCCTCTTGCATGCCTCGCACTGCACCCCGGAGGTGCGCTAGCTCCTGTTGGAGCGTGCCAAGGACCGCTAGCAGGGTGTGCTCTACGCCTGGCGTGGATGTGGCCATAGGTGCGGCCGGTCGTGTTGCCGGTGTATTGAGGACCACCGCGCCTGGTACAGGGACGGTGGCCGCGGCCCGGTGGGCACCGATGCCACCGTCTCTGAGCACCGGAGCGGCACTGCTGGGATCGGCGGTCACGCCATGCACGGGATGGAGCACCGCGCGGAGGGTGGGCTCAACCGTCGCGCCGGTGGTGGTGAGGCCAACGGTCGCATTACCAACGGCAGGATCGATCGCCGCGTCGGTGGTGTCGGGGTCGGTCGCTGCGTCGGTGGTGGCGGGGTCAGGCGCTGCGCCCGTGGTGGCGGGGTCGGTCCCTGTGTCGGTGGTGGCAGGGTCGGTCGCTGCGTCGGTGGTGGCGGGGTCGGCCGCTGCGTTGGTGGTGGCGGGGTCGGCCATCGCGCGATGAACGTCGCCGTTTTCGGCCCCGACCGCCGATGCCGAAGCCCTGGTGTTGATGCGGGGCCTTGCCGCGACCACCTCCTTCTTCTTCGCCGCCGATGACGAAGCTTTCTTCGGTGCCATCCTTTCTCTCACGGTTTCGAGGCTCTTTCGTTGTCCCCACGGACGGCGCCAACTGTTGTGGCTACAGACCAAACAGAGAAAGAGGTAGTGGGGAGCTAGGTATCGAATGACCTCTGCCCTCTCAGGGCTTCATCATGCTGATACATATATCCCCCGAGAAGTGCCTTTACAAGTGCCCCTTACACTCAAGTTCCTTTCCGAGACTATCATGCCATCGTACACGGGTTCATAACTCGCTAACAGGCTAGCTGGGTTTAGGTGGGGGCCACCCCTACGACATACACCATATCATAATTCAATCATCCGATGTAGTTCACATAGACAAAATATGCAATCCAAATTCTAGCTGTAAAGTATTAAAGATACAAGTCAAAGCCGCAGCTCAAAGATACTATATATATTGGAATCTGACTATATTGATCGAATACATCTGAGCAATGATGCATCGAATAATGAAAAAATACAACAGACGTATCAGTTATCTTGTAGCATGCACCATCCATCCATCATGATCAGTGACAAGAAAATAGCAAAATTTAGTGTCCAGTAGGCAAGCGTACTATTGAGAAATAATGAAGAGTAGATGCGCGGGAATGCAACCAACGAAGATAATCAGCGGAGACACTCAATAAAGAACACCAAGCACATGAAGAACAGAATACCAGAATGTTGTTTTAATTAATGATTGGGTGTGTTTACAATGGGGATTACCCCTCTACTTATAATAAAAACCTCCAGGGGTAGTTTGGGTATTTGCCCACACAGAAACCTAATTGGTTTCGTAACACTCCCCCTTGGGCGAATACCATGGTATGCACATGCCTCATCAAAAACTCTTTCCAAAAATCTAGTGGGAAAAAAGGGATAGAGAAAAGAGTACATTGCATCTGTTGCTTATGGTACTTGTTGTCTCATTAAAACCTTACGTGAGAAAACTTCAGGAAAAACTCATAAAGGGAAAAAGAGTGCAATATATTGATCTTCTAGATCGTGTAAGTCTTCCGGTCTTACATATGGGCTGTTGATTTAGGGATTTACTCCCCCTGAACCTTGCAACTCTCTAAGTCGTCTCATACCAATGTCTCGAACGTACTTATGGAAACTGGTGGCAGGTAGTGATTTTGTGAATAAATCTACAAGATTATCACAAGACTTAGCCTTCAACACTTTTATTGCCCCATTCTTTTGAAGCTCATGAGGATAGAAGAACTTAGGAGCAATATGCTTCGTGATATTACTCTTAACATAGCCCATTTATATTTGTGTGACACAAGCGGCACTATCTTCATAGATAATAGAAGGGTCAGTAATGGTGCTCATACCACATGACTTCTAGATGTGGCTAATATAGGAATACGCGTAGGCTACGGAAGCAGAAAACAAAACTTTTCTACCGCGCATCCAAGAACATCATGCTAAGGAAGGATCATGGATCGTTACCACTTAGACGCGCAGCGCAGCGGAAGAAGAATTGGAAACCGATCCAATCACGCGCGTCGAGGTAGTAGTGGAAGTAGCCGATCGTCCCGAACAGATCGTCTCCTCCACGCACGCCGATCAAGATTTGCAACGAGCAGCGCCTCCACCGGTATCCACACGTCCGGGGCTGGAACGCCGATCGCGAGTGTACTAGCACTCGTGAGCAGCTAGGGTTTGGCTCGGGAGGTGGCGGCTAGGGTTTTGCTAGATGTTAACAGGGCCCCATCCCCTCAGCCCCTCGCCTCCATATATATAGACCTCCTCACATGGGCCTTGCAGACCAAGGCCCATTAGGAGTCTATTCGGATCTTTATCCGAATTGAGCCCATATCCGAATCATATTCGAATCAGTGTTCCAACCCGTTAAGCGTGCGACCCTGTATGTTCACGTATACTTGGTCGTCACCCGGAAACGCCTTTCCGGTCACCCTGTTAATAGCGGCCTCTAGTAAGACATATTAACTCCAAAGTATATGTAAAGATCATATCAGCTGAACCTGTAATGTTCTCTCATGTACGAATCCCTTTGCCTCACGACATAGATTGAGCTCAAGGCGAGACCTGTGTCATCCTCTTAATAGCTCAATCACTCTCTCGATTCCGTGATGGATTATAAACTTGTGATTGACTCCTCAATCACCTTGGCATGGCCATGCACTTTCATAATCCATTACATCGAGGGGCCCAGAGATATCTCTCCCATAAGGAGGGGTAAATTCTATCTTGATCATTCACATCCCACTACATGTTTCATGGCAAATCCGAAGACTACTTTTATGACTACCCAGTTACGGAGTAGTGTTTAGTAGTCCCAAAATAAGCTACTACTCATGTTGGGAACCATGATGATCTCAAGTCTAAGGATTCTACATAAACACTACTCGAGACCAACTGATGACACATGGAATCTCTGCAGTGTCTCATGGCAGGTCTATCCAACATATGTTCACTAACACATGTCCATATTATTGATTTGGTATCACCATACCATGATCCATGAGACATGATCATCAATCAATACATATGCTGATCTTTGTCTTTGAATCATATTTGTTCCTCATATGATATACGATCAGGGATCATTTAGAAATAGCAACATTTTAGTATTTAAGAGTCTCATGAATAAGTCACATACTCATTGATCAATAATGATGATGTCTATTCTAAGGAACAAAAGTAATGTATCATAAACATAGTATATGATATATACAACATCTCCATGTTGCTTCTAGGCCATATCACTAACAGTCTCCCACTTGCACTAGAGTCAACCATGTAGGTATCTAATACCCATTGCCCTAGTGTGAGCCTCATGCTTTGGCTGGGGAAGCGGCTTTGTCAACGGATCTGCAATGTTCAAATCCGTTTGTACTTTGCATATCTTCACATCGCCTCTCTCCACTATCTCGCGGATGAGATGAAATCGCCGTAAAATGTGCTTGGACTTCTGGTGCGATCTAGACTCCTTGGCTTGTGCAATGGCCCCACTATTGTCACAAGAGGGGTCCATTGGGCCGAGGCACTAGCCATCACACCAAGCTCGAAATAAATTTCTTGATCCAAACAAATCTTTGGCGGCTTCAAAGCTGCTATGTACTCGGCTTCATTGTAGAATCAGCAACCGCTCGCTGCTTGGAACTCTTCCACTTACCGCACCGCCATTCAGCAGAACACAAATGCAGATTGCGATCTAAAATCATCTTTGTCAGTTTGGAAGCTAACATCAGTGTAACCATTTACAACGAGCTCTTCCTCACCTCCATAGACAAGGAACACATCTTTAGTTCTTCTCAAGTACTTCAAGATGTTCTTTACGGCAATCCAGTGACTTTCACCGGATCTCGATAGTATCTACTCGTAGCACTTAAAGCATACGAAACATCTGGACGTGTACAAAGCATGGCATACATAATGGACCCAATAGCCGAAGCATATGGAATCGCATTCATTTTATCCCGCTCATCAGGTGTACTAGGACACTAATTCTTGCTAAGATTTATACCATGTGACATAGGTAGAAAACCTTTCTTGGAATCATGCATATTGAACCTTTTCAACACCTTGTCAATGTACGTATCTTGGCTTAATCCAATTAGCCTTTTTGATCTATCTCTATAGATCTTGATGCCCAGAATATATGCTGCCTCTCCTAAGTCTTTCATAGAGAAACTATTTTTTAATGAACACTTATGAGATTCGAGCAAAGGAATGTCATTTTCGATCAGTAATATGTCATCCACATATAAGACCAGAAATACGAATGCGCTCCCACTAGCCTTTTTGTAAACACAAGGCTCTTCTTCGTTCTTGATGAAACCAAACCCTTTGATTACTTCATCAAAACGAATGTTCCAACTCCGAGATGCCTGCTTTAATCCATAAATGGATCTTTGGAGCTTGCATATCTTTCCAACTGATTGCGGATCGACAAAACCCGTGGGTTGTGTCATGTACACATCCTCACTCAGATTTCCATTAAGGAAAGCTGTTTTGACATCCATTTGCCATATTTCATAGTCGAAATATGCAGCAATCGCTAGAATGATCCGAATAGACTTTAGCATTGCGACGGGCGAAAAAGTTTCATCATAATCAATACCTTGAATTTGTTTGAAACCTTTGGCCACCAATCGCGCTTTATAGATGTGAACATTTCCATCTATGTCTATCTTTTTCTTGAAAACCCATTTGCATTCAATGGTTTTAACACCATCAGGTGGATCAACCAAGTTCCAAACTTGATTATCGTGCATGGATTCAATTTGGATCTCATGGCTTCAAGCCATTTCTCGTAGTCCGTCCCACCATCGCTTCTTCATAGGTCTTAGGCTCATCGTTGTCTAACAACAATATGTCCCGTTGTTGAGTAGTCAAGAACATGTACCTCTCGGTGCACGACGTGACCTTCGACCTACGTGGTGCCGTGTGTCCACACATGTTTCTTCAACGGTTTGTTCATCCCGTTGTGGTTCAGAGGAGCTGAAACGTTATCAGTGTTTCTTGAATTTCTTCAAGTTGCACTGTGCTCCCACTATCCCTTCTTGAGAGAAACTCTTTCTCTAAGAAGACACCATGCCAGCGATAAACACTTTGCCTTCTCCTTGATTATAAAAGTAATATCCTTTTGTTTCCTTAGGATACCCGATAAAGAAGCATTTATCGATTTAGGAGTGAGCTTATCGATTGTAAATATTTTACATAAGCCTCACATCCCCAAATCTTAAGAAAAGACAAGCTAGGGCGTTGTCCCGTCCACATCTCATATGGTGTCTTTTCTACGATTTTGATGGAACCTGCTTTAGTGTGAACGCGGTCGTTTCAAGAGCGCACCCCAAAAAGACAACGGAAGATCACTTTGGCTCATCATGGGCGCACCATATCTAATAAGGTGCGATTTCTCCGCTCGATACCCCATTCCATTGAGGTGTTCTGGCGGAGTCAATTGTGGAACAATTCCACAATCCTTTAGATGATTGCCAAACTCATGGCTCAAATACTCGCCTCCACGATCGATCGTAGAAACTTGATTGTCTTGCCTAAATGATTTTGCACTTCATTTTGGAATTCCTTAAACTTTTCAAAGGATTCGGACTTATGCTTCATCGTAGATATACCCATATCTACTAAAGTCATCGATAAAAGTTATGAAATCTCAAAACCACCTCGTCGTTAAGCTCATTGGTCCACATACATCGGTATGTACGAGTGCCAATAAGTCATTTGCCCGCTCACCTTGACCGTGAAAGGTGTCTTTGTCATCTTGCCAAGTAAACAAGATTCGCATGTCTCTAATGATTCAAAATCAAATGAGTGCGAATACCATCTCTATGGAGCTTCGCATGCGTTTCTCATTTATGTGACCTAGCGGCGAGTGCCAAATAAACGTGGGATTCAAATCATTCGGACGTTGCCTCTTTGCATTAATGTTATAGACCGGTGACCCTTCAAGAGTAAGAACGTATAACCCATTCACCAATGGAGTATGATAATAGAACATATCTTTGAAATAAAGAGAACAACCATTGTCCATAGATTTAAAATCATAACCTTCTGCTTGCAAACATGAAGCAGAAATAATGTTCTTTGAAAGAGATGGAACACAATAACAATTATTCAATTCCAAAACTAATCCTGAAGGTAAAGACAATGGCATGGTGCCAACAGCTACCGCAGCAACTTTTGCTCCATTGCCAATGCGAAGATCCACTTCGCTCCTCCTCAAACTTCTACTTCTTATTAGCCCCTGCAACAATTTGCAAATGTGAGCAACCGATCCGGTATCAAATACCCAAGAATTAGTGGAAGAAGTAGCAAGATTGATTTCTATAACATTTATACCTGGAGTGGAAGTCATACTTCCCTTCTTCTTCTCAAGATCCTCCAAGTACTTTGGGCAGTTCCTTTTCCAATGTCCTGATTGCTTACAGTAGAAACAATCTGCATCAGGATGAGCATCGCTCTTCTTGTCTTTCTTGGCCTTAGAACTGCTCGCGATCGCATCAGGAGCTTTCTTTCTTTTGACCGCGCTTCTCTTGACATAGGGCTTGCCCTTGCCTTTCTGCATCATCATCACATGATTGCTGCTTTTCTTAATGCTTTCCTCGGCAGATTTTAGCATCCCATGCAACTCAGCTAGGGTCTTGTCCAGGTTGTTCATGTTAAAGTTCATTATGAATGGCTCAAAACTCGGGGGGAGCGACTGGAGAATTACATCAGTAGCCAACTCTTGGCTAAGGGGAAAACCAAGCTTTTCCAGACTCTCAATGTAGCCAAATTTGGACCTTGGGGCATAGATTGGGGCCGAGGCATACTGATGTCACCCAAAGTAGAGTCACATAGGGATGTGATTAGCAAGGTGTTGCTTACCCATGTTACTAGTTTTCTAGCCGTGATGCCAAAGCTCACTAGGAATTAGTGAAATGAGGATCTTTACCCACTATGTAACTTAGAGAGAGTTTTTGTTGCAAAACTCATAGTGGAAGTCTTTTGCTAAATAGTTTAATAAAAGATGAACATAAATATAGTGCTAAACTTTGCATATTCTTGTGTTGTAGATCATGTCAGCTAACGCCGCATCCAGTACTTTTAATTTGCGATCTGTTCTTGAGAAAGAAAAACTCAATGGAACAAACTTTTTGAATTGGTATCGCAACTTGAGAATTGTTCTCAAGCAAGAGCGCAAGGAGTATGTCCTTGAGTCTCCTTACCCCGAAGACTTGCCTGATAATGCTACTGTGCCTGATAATTCCTAGTGAGCTTTGGCATCACGGCTAGAAAACTAGTAACATGGGTAAGCAACACCTTGCTAATCACATCCCTATGTGACTCTACTTTGGGTGACATCAGTATGCCTCGGCCCCAATCTATGCTCCAAGGTCCAAAACTATTTTGATAACCTTGTTAAGTAAACCAAATACTTCCGCATGTAGATGTCCGACATCTACCCCAAATGATGATGATAACCGATGGCACTCTACTTTGGTAGACCTACCATGCGGTGATCATTATCTTTTGGTGCAGCATATGGAAGGGCATTAACACCTAATTTTAAGAGGGATTCTATCCTACCAAAGCAACATATCACATATATCATTGCATAAGAATAAGATAGATAATATCATAGATAAACACATTTAACTATGAAGTAGTATGGCCCAAAAATGGTGATATCCATCTCCAAGTAGGTGTAGACGATCTCCATCCTCCACATCACTCCTTTAGGCCACCATGCTTAAAAGCTTGTAACCTCAAAACTAGGCTACTACCTATAATAGCTAGAAATTGAAGATTACAAAGATAGATTCAAGCATTAAGGTCGACACGCAGGTCGTTAAATACAATATATACAGCTAACAATAGCTGAAATAATCATGACACGCAGGCCATGAACGAATGTTACATGCATCACATACATCTCATACATTCAAATAAGCTATAGGGCCATACTATTCACATCATTCCCTGCAAAAACAAGTTAGACGTAGAATCGCATTCTACCTAACGATGTGAACCCAAGACGCTATACAAGGGGGGATACACACGGCGGTCCCTGAAAACCTCACAGAATTACATAGATCGCATCTATGAAATCGCTATGAAAATCTTATCGAGCCGATCAAATCAACCCAAATCCGAGCCATTCCAAATGTCTCAATTTTCATTAGATCAATCATATTGATCATCACGATCGGTATACTTGAGGAGACCACAACACAAGACCTCGATCTGTTGGCTCGATCTATTGATTGTGCGCGCAGTTAGCCCCGATGGTGATTCCAGCCGGTAGGGGCAAGTCGCGCGTACATCAAAGAAGGAGCACGAACTAATCTTTTTGGCCTTATGATGCTATCAACTCATACCTATTTCAACCCCTTATGACCAATTGATCTCATCAACCCGTGCTACCTGATTTAGACTGTAATAGATCCAATCTACTACTACCGCATATCAACATATGCGCTGATCCAGATTGCAAACTAAGCAAGATGGCTCTGATACCACTATAGGAATACGCGTAGGCTACGGAAGCAGAAAACAAAACTTTTCTACCGCGCACCCAAGAACATCATGCTAAGGAAGGATCATGGATCGTTACCACTTAGACGCGTAGCGCAGCGGAAGAAGAATTGGAAACCGATCCAATCACGCGCGTCGAGGTAGTAGTGGAAGTAGCCGATCTTCCCGAACAGATCGCTCTCTCCACGCACGCCGATCAACCTCGCAACGAGCAGCGCCTCACCGTATCCACACGTCCCGGCTGAACGCCGATCGCGAGTGTACTAGCACTCGTGAGCAGCTAGGGTTTGGCTCGGGAGGTGGCGGCTAGGGTTTTGCTAGATGTTAACAGGGCCCCATTCCCTCAGCCCCTCGCCTCCATATATATAGACCTCCTCACGTGGGCCTTGCAAACTAAGGCCCATTAGGAGTCTATTCGGATCTTTATCCGAATTGAGCCCATATCCGAATCATATTCGAATCAGTGTTCCAACCCGTTAAGCGTGCGACCAGAGGTTCACGTATACTTGGTCGTGACCCGGAAACGCCTTTCCGGTCACCCTGTTAATAGCGGCCTCTAGTAAGACATATTAACCCCAAAGTATATGTAAAGATCATATCGGCTGAACCTGTAATGTTCTCTCATGTACGAATCCCTTTGCCTCACGATATAGATTGAGCTCAAGGCGAGACCTGTGTCATCATCTTAATAGCTCAATCACTCTCTCGATTCCGTGATGGATTATAAACTTGTGATTGACTCCTCAATCACCTTGGCATGGCCATGCACTTTCATAATCCATTACATCGAGGGGCCCAGAGATATCTCTCCCATAAGGAGGGGCAAATTCTATCTTGATCATTCACATCCCACTACATGTTTCATGGTAAATCCGAAGACTACTTTTATGCTTACCCAGTTACGGAGTAGTGTTTAGTAGTCCCAAAATAAGCTACTACTCATGTTGAGAACCATGATGATCTCAAGTCTAAGGATTCTACATAAACACTACTCGAGACCAACTGATGACACATGGAATCTCTGCAGTATCTCATGGCAGGTCTATCCAACATATGTTCACTAACACATGTCCATATTATTGATTTGGTATCACCATACCATGATCCATGAGACATGATCATCAATCAATACATAGGCTGATCTTTGTCTTTGAATCATATTTGTTCCTCATATGATATATGATCAGGGATCATTTAGAAATAGCAACATTTTAGTATTTAAGAGTCTCATAAATAAGTCACATACTCATTGATCAATAATGATGATGTCTATTCCAAGGAACAAAGTAATGTATCATAAACATAGTATGTGATATATACAACATCTCCATGTTGCCTCTAGGGCATATCACTAACAGCTAACCATTCATCTAAGCTAAACACATTCTCGTGAGGCTTTGTATAATACGATTATTTCTGAGTGGTTTGTAGATGTGGCTACCAAAGTTTGTTTGAATGACCGCCAAGATATAGCTATACCACCACAAAGAAATACAAATCCTATCTGTGATTTCGCATTATGTGGGTCAGACAGATATCGAGTATCTGTATACCCAACTATAGTCAAGTCTTTGTTCTTTGCGTAATATAATCTAAGATCCTGTGTACCCTGAAGATACCTGAGTAATGTTTTAATGCCATCCCAATGTCTTCGGGTTGGAGCTGCACTGTGTCTAGCTAGCAAGTTTACTACAAAGGCAATATCTGGCCTCGTGCAGTTAGATAGGCACATTAGTGCTCCAATGGCACTTAAGTATGGGACTTCTGGCCCAAGAATTTCTTCATTTTCCATTCTTGGTCTAAAAGGATCTTTATACGCTTCTAGGGATCGAACCACCATCGATGTTTTCGCTGGATATGGTTTATCCATGTTAAATTTTTCTAATACCTTCTTGGTATAAGATGATTGATGTATTAAGATTCCTTCAGGGAGATGCTCAAGCTGCAGGCTTAAGCAAAACATGGTTCGGCCCAAGTCTTTCATTTCAAATTCTTTAACAAGATAGGAGCTTGCTTCTTTTATGTTCTCTATCGTCCCGATGATGTTCAGATCATCGACATATACTGAAATAATGCAGAATCCATTCTGGGATTTCTTTATAAATACACAGGGATAGTCTTCACTATTAATATATCCCTTCTTCAGGAGGAATTCACTTAGTCTGTTGTACCACATTCTATCGGACTGTTTTAAACCGTACAACGATCTCTCGAACTTGACGTTGTACATGTTCCAGTTCAATTTGCCTTGGTCTGGAACCTTTACTCCTTCTAGGAGTCTCATATAAATATTCAAATCAAGTGACCCATAAAGGTATGGGGTCAGTACATCCATTAACTGCATATTTAAATTCATACCTGCTGCTATTGAAATCAAGTATCGGAACATTATTCCACTCATGACAGGAGAATATGTTTCATCATAATCAATACCGGGTCTTTGCGTGAACTCTTGTGCCACAAGTCTCGTTTTGTATCTTACCACCTCATTATTTTTGTTTCTCTTCCGGACGAAAACCCATGCATCCTACAGGGAATACATTGGGTGGTGTTCGGGCTATCGGGCCAAACACCTTTCTTTTGTTTAGAAAAAGTAACTTTGCCTCAATTGCCTCCTTCTACTTACCCCAGTCTGAACGCTTCTGCCATTCAGCAAAGGTCTTTGGTCCTGGATCTAGTTCAAGATTTTTAGTAATCTTTGAGGCGAAATATATGTCGACAACTGTAGTTTTCCTCTTGTATAGTTCTCTTGACTCAACAAAATTTGTGGATATTTCATCGTTGATCTCATCCAGCTCCTTGTGATTTCCCACAACGACGGAGTCTGGTTGTTTTGAAGTCCTAGTATGAGTTTGTGCGCGCACGATCATATTGGGGTTACGATCTTCGGGATCAATCCCTTCAGGGGTTCTCTCAACTTCAGGTTGAACTTCTTCAATTGATATGGAAGATGTCCTATTTTCATTTGGTTTCGATTTCTACGGACGTCTCCGCGGAACTGAGGCCTTAAACTTTGGCGCTCTCCCTCTCTTCCTCACATGAGGGGTTGGAGTGGTTCGAATATCCTTCTAGGGTATTTCCACCCTCTCTAGAGCATTTGCTGCCGGTATGTAAGACTTTGTCACTCCCTTCTGATCAGTGAAGGCATATGGTAAATTATTTGCAATTTATTGCAGGTTTATTATTCGCTGAACTTCCAGTTCTGATTCTGTGGTGCGTGGATCCAAAGCCTGGATGCCTGAAACATTCTAGTCTATTTCACGGCATTTATTATCATTTAGATACTTTTCTCCCCCTAATGCCAGAAAATTATCCTCATCAAAGATGCAATCGGCGTGTATAGCCGTAAATAGGTCTCCCGTGGTAGGCTCAAGATATTTGAGTATCAACGGGGACTCAAACCCAACATATACTCCCAACTTCCGGTGGGGGCCCATGGCTGTCCGTTGTGGTGGTGAAATTGGCACATATACGGCATAGCCAAATTTACGCAGATGGGAAATACTTGGTTCTTTTCCACACACTAATTGTAAGAGGGAAAACTCATGGTATGCAGTTGGTCTTAATTTTATTAGTGCTGCGGCATGCAACATTGCATGTCCCCAACAGCTGGTGGGGAGCCTACTATTCTGTAGTAGGGGTCTAGCAATCAGCTTAATCCTTTTGATAAATGACTCTGCAAGGCCATTTTGAGTATGGACATGTGGTACAGAGTGTTCTACTTTAATACCTAATGCTAAACAATAGTCATTGAATGCCTTGGATGTAAAATCACCGGCATTGTCACTCCGAATGGACTTAATTCTTTCTACTGGAAAGTGTGCCCTCAATTTGATAATTTGAGCTATTACTTTAGCAAAGACGTGGTTCCTAGTAGACAGCAGGCATACATTGGACCACCTAGTAGAGGCATCGACAACCACCATAAAATACCAAAAGGGACCCGACAGGGGTTGAATAGGTCCACATATATCACCTTGTATTCTTTCAAGAAAAGCAGGTGATTCTGTTGCTACTTTCAGGTAAGAAGGTCTAGTAATAATTTTCCTGTGGCACAGGCTGGGCATAAGAAATCTTCAGGTTTAGGGAAGAATTGAGGTTTTAAGTTATGACCTACAAAGTGGCTCACTATTTTTCTCATCATACCTATCCCAGGGTGCCCTAATCTGTCATGCCAGATTTTACAAGGTTCTGAGGTTTTGTACTCTATTTTCATTGCTACATATTCTTCAGGTTTTATGTAGGTGTAATACAACCCAGAGGAGGAGGGAAGTCTCTCAACCACTCTTTTCTGATTGTCGTCAGGTTTGGTTAGAAGGAGGTGTTCGGCACCACCTTCCATTTCAGTCTTGATATGGATATCATTCAATCGAATATCCTTAAAACTCAATAGGGTACGTTTTGATTCGGGATACAAAAGAGCATCCTCAATTACTATTTTTGTACCCATAGGGAGAACAATTGTGGCTCTTCCGGTGCCAACAATTAGAGCATTGCTTCCGGCGATGGTCATGACATTTCCTGTTTTCTTTGTTAACATATGGAAATACTTTGTTTCCCTTACTATCGAGTTTGTGGTTCCGCTATCTACCAGACAAATCTCTTCCTCCGCCATCGTATTTGATGAATGGTTCTATATAGAGTATAATATAATCAAATAATGATACAACAGGAATAAAGATTTAAAAGAATAGGCAACTCACTTTATTCATCGAAATAATGTTTAAACATTAAACAATTATGCTCCATATGAGCGTGAACAATCCATTATTCTTTTGAAATAACCTAAACTGGTAAAGAAACTTTAGGAAAATTATGACATCTAGAGTTGCCCGAGGAGGTAGCCTATGGCCTACTACAGGTCGCCATATAAGTCATCCTCCATGTGATCACCCCTGACTGTAGTATCGAGCTCCATCATTGCACTCGGGGCATCACTGTTACCAACATCAGGCTGATCAACAAAGTGTGTCTCGGTAACCTTCTTTGTTAGTGCCTTCCTGCCTTTGGCGAGTGCAACTGACTCTTGGTAGAGTTCCACCAGATGTGCTGGTGTGCGACAAGTGCGGGACCAATGGTCCAAGCAATCGCACTTGTAGCAAGGCGTAGGGGGGTAGGTCTTCTTGTTGCCCAAATCTGGCTTCTGTGCCTTGCCTCTACCCCACCCCATCCAGTGGGACTTGTCATTTTCCATCTGTACAATCGGCTTCTTCCACTGTCCACCTCTCTGCATAGGGCCTTTTTTGTGGCCATGGCTACCACTGGTCCTCCTGGAATAAGCATGTGCTTCTGGTAATGGCTGTGACCCAGTGGGACAGGTCTGATAGTTCTTCATCAGTAGGTCATCATTCTTCTCTACCTCAAGAAAAGTGGTAATCAGTTTCGAGTACTTCTTGTACTTGGCCTGACGGTACTACTGCTAGAGTGTCCTGTGGGTAGGGTGGAAAGTACTCAAAGTCTTATCAATCATCTCAGCATCTGTAATCTCCTAGTTACAAAATCTGAGCTTAGCGACAAGCTTGTGAATGGCAGAGTTGTACGCAGACACCTTTTTGAAATCCTGGAATCTGATGTTGGTCCATTCACACTGTGCTTTAGGCAGCATGATGTTCTGTTGAGAAGAAACTGAACTTGGCTCAGTGCACCGACAGAGAGAAGGTATTATATGCAGCACACCAGCTTGAGGGACCAGCAGCAGAGTGGTGGGAGAACTACTGTGCCGCCCATGAGAACCAGAACAACATCACTTGGAAGGAGTTCGCCAAAGCCTTCTATACTGCCCACGTCTTGGATGGAGTGGTCGAGATGAAGAAGGATGAGTTCTGGGAATTTCAGCAGAGGAACCTGTCAGTGAGTGAATATTTCAATAAATTCACTCAGTTGGCTCGCTACGCGCCAGAGGATGTAGCGTCAGATGCAGTGTTGACAGCGGAAGGAGTCGCAATTGACCCAGGAAAAGTGAGTGGTGTGTTGGATTGGCAGTCACCCACTTCAGTTACCCAGGTCAGGAGTTTTCTGGATATGGCAGGATATTACCGTCGTTTCATTGAGGGATTCTCCAGTGTAGCCAGACCCCTCAGCAGTTGCTCAAGAAAGAGAATAAATTCACTTGGACGCCAGAGTGCGAGAAAAGTTTTCAGAAACTTAAGGAGAGTTTGACCACAGCTCCAGTGCTTGTGTTGCCTGATATTAATAAGGATTTTGAGATTTATTGCGATGCATCTCGCAAAGGTTTGGGTTGTGTCTTGATGCAAGACAAGAGAGTGGTAGCTTATGCCTCCCGCCAGTTGAGACCGCATGAGGAGAACTACCCTACTCATGACTTGGAGCTAGCAGCCGTAGTGCATGCTTTAAAGATTTGGCGTCACTATCTGATGGGTAATAGATGTGAGGTTTATACGGATCATAAGAGTCTGAAGTACATCTTTACCCAGTCAGAGCTTAACCTCAGGCAGATGAGGTGGTTAGAGCTGATAAAGGATTATAATGTTGGTATACATTATCATCCTGGGAAAGCCAATGTTGTTGCAGATGCTTTGAGCAGAAAGGTATACTGCAATTCAGTGATGGTTCGCGAGAGTCAGCCAGCGTTGCATGAGGAATTTCAGAAGCTTAGTCTTGAGTTGGTTGAGAAGGATTCGTAGCAGCTATGGAGTTGCAGCCTACTTTGGATGGTCAGATTCGTCAGGCTCAGGTAGATGATGAGGCTTTTCAGCGGATCAGGAAAAACTTGAGTGAAGGAAAAGAGTCAGGATTTACATTGGATGACCAAGGAACCCTGTGGTTCAAGCAGCGGTTGTGTGTGCCCAACAAGCCGGAGCTAAAGGAAGTGTTGTTCAAAGAGGCTCATGAGTCATTGTATTCGATTCATCCAGGCAGTACCAAGATGTACCAGGACATTAAGGATAAGTATTGGTGGCCAAGCATGAAACGTGAGATCGCTGAGTATGTGGCCCTTTGTGATGTATATCAGAGAGTAAAGGCAGAACATCAGAGACCAGCAGGCTTGCTACAGCCATTAAAAGTCCTCGAGTGGAAGTGGGAACAAATTGGTATGGACTTCATAGTCGGTCTGCCTAAGACCAAAGAGGGCTATGATTCGATTTGGGTCATCGTGGACCGATTGACCAAGGTTGCTCATTTTATTCCAGTTAAGACAACCTACAGTGGTGACAGATTGGCAGAGCTATATATATCGAGGATTGTCAGTTTGCATGGTGTACCCAAGAGGATTGTGTTAGATCGTGGATCGCAGTTCACATCTCATTTTTGGGGTAGTTTCCATAAGGCTATGGGAACTCACCTGAATTTCAGTACAGCTTATCACCCTCAGACAGATGGACAGACAGAGCGAGTAAATCAGATTTTGGAGGAAATGTTGAGAGCCTGTGTGCTTGATCATGGTTCCAAGTGGGACAGTTGTTTGCCTTTTGCAGAGTTCTCGTACAATAACAGCTATCAGGCCAGTTTGCAGATGTCACCGTTTGAGGCATTGTATGGTAGGAAATGCAGGACCCCTCTCAATTGGAAAGAGACAGGGGAAGGTCAGGTGTTTGGTCCAGATTGTTTAAAAGAAGCTGAGGATAAGGTCCGTTTGATACAGGAGAGATTGAAAACTGCCCAGGCCAGACAGAAGAGTTATGCCGATACCAGACGTCGAGAGCTGAGTTTTGAGCCAGATGATTTTGTGTATCTCAGGATCACACCATTCAAAGGTGTGAAGAGGTTTCAGTTAAAAGGGAAGCTTGCACCGAGATATGTTGGTCCGTTCAGGATTCTGAAACGCAGGGGAGAGGTTGCTTATCAGTTGGAGCTACCTGCGTCCTTCAGTAGGGTACATGACGTCTTCCATATGTCCCAGCTGAAGAAGTGTTTGCGAGTGCCAGAGGAGGTCGTGCCAGTTGAGGCCGTTGACCTGCAGGAGGATCTGTCGTACAAGGAGCATCCAGTCAAAGTCTTGGAAGTGTCAGAGCGAGTCACCCAGAATAAAGTGGTCCGTTTTTGCAAAGTTCAGTGGAGCAACCATTCCGAGGAGGAAGCCACCTAGGAGCGCAAGGAGGACCTCAGAGCAGAGTTTCCGAACCTATTCTCTTAGTTGGCCCAGATCTCAGGGTCTAGATCTCGTTTAAGGGGGTAAGGTTTGTAACATCCTGTTTTTCTGCTACTTTTGAAGCCACGAATTTAAAAATGAATTTTCTGGAATTTTCTGAATTTAATTCAAGCTTCAAATGAATTTTTAGAATTTTAAATGATTTAATATGATTAAAATAAATATTAACATAAGCTAAAAATATTTTATTTGGGTTCTTCAAGTCTCAAGGAATTTTTTGGTATTTTTGGTGAATTTTTGGGATTTATTTGCTATTTTTCTAGAGCTTTTCGAAGTTTATTTGAGTTCGTGGTCGGGATCTCTTCTAGTTAGCCCGGATCTCCGGGTCGAGATCCCGTTTAAGGGGTTAAGGTTTGTAACATCCTGATTTTTGGGGATTTTAAAAACCTTAAATTTAAAAAATAAATTTCTGGATTTTTCTGAATTTTAATCAAGCTTAAATTGAATTTTCAAAAATTTTAAATAATTTAATATGATTAAATTAAACCTCAAAATTAGCTGAAAATATTTTAATTGAGTTCCATGTGTTACAAGAAATTTTCTAGAATTTTCTGGAATTAAATTAAGCTTCAAATGAATTTTATAATTTAAAATAATTTTATCTGAGTAAAATAAACATCAACATAAGTTGAAAATATTTTATTTGGATTCTTCAGTTCTCATGGAATTTTCTGGTATTTTTGGTGAATTTTTGGGATTTATTTGTTATTTTCTAGAGCTCTTGGGAGTTTAGTTGAATTTTCTGGAAAAGATTTCTTCGGGAAATCCTCTCGGCCGCCGAATCCTCCCTCTCCCCACGCGTCGGCCATCCGGCCCTCACCCGCGCGTTCCCGCCCCGCCTCGCATCCCGCCGCCCAGCGTGCCACGCGGCAGCGATCCCGCATCCTCTCCCTCTCCCGCGCCCCGCCTCCCTCTCGGCCGCCGATTCCCCGCTCTCGCGCGCGCCAAGGACGACGACGACGCGCCGCGCCACGCGTCGGCGATCCGCCCGCCGCCGTGCTCGGCCGCCTCATCCCGCTGCCGCCTCGGTCTGATCGGCCCGATCGAATCGCGCCACGCGCCGCGATCCCGCCATCGATCCCCGCCGCTACGCCGCGCTCGAGCCGCCACGCCGCTTCTACCCGTGGCACGCCACGCCGCCCAAGCCGCCGCTCGAGCCACGTGGCAGCCACGTCAGCTGCCACGTCACCCACGGGCCACGTGGCAGCACGAGCACCGCCACGCCGCCCTAGGATGCCGCACGCACACCCGCCTCCCGCGTGCACTGTTTCATATGCCAGGTTCACGGTGAACTCGGTATTCCGTGGACCGGGTTCACAGCACAGTAGGTTTTCCGAATTTTTCCGATTTAATTTCTGAATTTATCTTCCGAGAGCCCGTTCTCCTCCGTCCAAGCTCTGATTGACCCTGTTATTTTTTCTAAATTAATCTAAAATCGAGTTCTAGCTTTTGGTTTTGGTTTCATGAATTTTGGGGTTCATTTGCTTGTCATTTTATGTGTTTCTTTGGTTTTAGTTGTTTTCTCTCTCGCTAGATTCGGATTCCGGAGGAGCAGGTTTCGCGCCCGAAGACCAGGAGTACCTCGCTGAGCATAACCAAGGCAAGTCGTGTCCTTTGATCATGTTGAACCCAGTTTGTAATCTATTATTTATTTATTTTGTTTTAAAGTACATTGCATCGCTATTTATTATTCAAACCTTGTACTGGTAGTTATCATTCCAATTGAATATTTCCTCCCTTGTCATTTTGAACACCCTGATGCCATTGTCACCTTAGGTTGGGAATTTAACTAGTGATGTTATGATATTTGTCACACGGGTTGGTACGAAAAGATGCTTAGCCTTGCTTACATTTACGAAAGGGGTTTATCATCACATGTGAATTAACAATTTGACTTAATGATATATGAAACTATGGTTGGTGCCACGTTTATTAAAATTTGTGCCATGACGTTGGTGCGTCATTGGCGGTGGTTATACAAACCTGGTTTTGCACTCGGGCAAGTGATCGTGCAGTAAAGGGGGAAGTGTTGGAGCACTTCGAGGGATGTGGTAGTCTCGCCTGGGTAGTCTTAAGGACTTAACTTTGTGCGCCATTGATCTGAGCTTTACCGTGCAAACCACATGTCTGGAATGGGACGGACCTGGCTGACTAATTTGGGAGGTTTCAACTTTAATCTTACCATTGAGATGAACATGGTTACTGATTTCCATGTGGCGCAAGGGGGGTGTCATGCGAAACCCTAGCGGGCAGATTAAGTTGTAACTGAACTTTGTAAATGCCTTGTTATGATTTCCTTAGCGCGAGGTTAATCACATCGTGTGGGTACAGTTGTGCAACCTCTGCAGAGTGTAAAATTATTCGAATAGCCGCGTCCTCGGTCATGGACAGTGCTCGGTGATTTCACACGAGGGGTAGTGTTTTCATTTATAACTTGGTGGTTTATGTTGGAAGTGGACAGGTAGTTCACTGTTGGTTTAGCTTGTGAGTTGGTGCTCACAAGTGGTTCATAGTTATTCCTTTGATTATTTATTATTTCTGGTTTTTAGTTAAATTTCGCTTTCAATCTATTTATCATATTTAATGTGAAATGCTTTTGTGCAAATTAACCTTTCAGTCTTCCTTTGGTAAGCCTTGCATATTATATTGCATTCATTTGTTACAAATGACTTGCTGAGTACCAATGTACTCACGGCTTTATGCCTATATTGCTCAGTTGAGGGAGAGGAGTACTGTCAGTAGGAGGTTCCAGAAGGAGAGTACTACGACGACTTCATGGATTAGGCTTCGTTCTCCACTCGATAGCCTGTGGCTTGTCGATTGGTCGCTACGCTTTATTTTGGATTTCCGCTGCTATTTTGTTAAGCCCTTCCGGCTAGAGATATTGTAAGCTTGGCCATAAGGTCGTACATTTGAGATTTTATCGATATTCGAGTTTTCCTTTATTATTATCGTGTGTATGACTATGATTACATCTATGTTTGACTGTGTGCACTAGCGTGATCCTGGACTAGTGCAAATTACACAAAGAGGCCGAATTTGCATATTCGGGTCTCGACAGAGATGGTATCAGAGCCATATCGACTGTAGGACGAAGCCCTAGTTAGAATGGTCGTTTAGCCCAAAAAGTTTATTTTCTAAATCAAACCAACCAAATTTGATATTTAGTAATATCTCTATCCTCTTATCTCATTCTTAAGGATTCTTGTCTCTCGACCCATTCTTGCAAAATTTGTTTTCATAAAGTTATAAACTGATCTTTCCTTTATAAATGCATTAGATGTCCCAAGCTTCTTACAACCCGACAGGAGGATGGAGAGCACTTCTACGTGTTCTGTTACGGAGCCTCGGATTGAAGAGATTGCCCGTCTACCTCACCAAGGATGAAAAGCATAAAGGACAACGCATCGGGAGCATCTCGAGGCTATACTTCACCACCCAAGTCGGCAAGCAAGTACTACACCACAGCTTCAAGAACGCTGGTGCCAGTGGAGAGATGTCAGCACAAGGAGTTGCGCACAAAGCCATCCGTTGCCTTTGCAAGCTATACAAGATCAACATGGCTAGACTCATCCGGAAGTTCAAGGAGCAGTACGGAGTCACCCCTAGACTACCGGAGCCAGTCTGGGAGGAGCCCCGACCGCAGTCGCCAGTACCTCTACCGTCGCCTACACCGCCGAGTGCGGAGCAGAGACGTCATATCATCGGAGATCGTCAAGCGTATCTTCGGCAATTACGCCCCGCTCCAGTTCCAGTACCGGTCAGAGAGCAGTCACCGCCGATCCGCAACTCGTGGGTTGTCTACAGCGATTCTGAGGACGATAGTAGTGTACTCTATTTGTCAGGACCCAAGCGGGAGCCTTCAGAGTAGATAGTACGAGTAGATACGTTGGATTTTATTTGCAGTTGTGTGTGATGTGAGCTGCAAATATTGCCTTAAAAGTATTATAGTGCGATCATGTCAATCTTTTAATGGAGTTTATTTTTGCTCAGTTTTGTTGTTAGCTTTTTTGGCTAAGTGTTTGTTTAGTTTAGATTTCCATTAAGCAAAACCCCCTTAGACGCATTTACCTCTTATCTATGCTTTTCCCTCTCGTCTTATGCCTTTGGTCAGTCGGCAATTGTTTTCTTTTCAGAGCAAGATGGTTGATACCAGGAACTCTTCGAGCCGCAACCAGGCGAACCAGGACCCAGAGCAGCGGTCTTTGCGTGCGCTGCCACCTACCTTGATCCCGCCTCGCCGATTTTTCGTGGCCTGCACTTCGAGATGATGCAGAGTATGCAGACTATGATGCAGTGACAGCACCAGGAGCCAGTACCACCACCAGCACCTCATCAGCAGTCCAGCTATGCAGAGTTCATGAGGACGAGACCGCCTGTCTCCTCCAGTTCGCCGGAGCCGTTGGAGGCCGACGATTGGATCCGTTCAGTTGAGAAGAAGCTGAACTTGGCTCAGTGCACCGACAGAGAGAAGGTATTTTATGCAGCACACCAGCTTGAGGGACCAGCAGCAGAGTGGTGGGAGAACTTCTGTGCCGCCCATGAGAACCAGAACAACATCACTTGGAAGGAGTTCGCCAAAGCCTTCCATACCGCCCACGTCTTGGATGGAGTGGTCGAGATGAAGAAGGATGAGTTTCGGGAATTTTAGTATGGGAACATGTCAGTGAGTGAATATCTCAATAGGTTCACTCAGCTAGCCCGCTACGCACCAGAGGACGTAGCCTCAGATTCAGCTCGTTAGAAAAAGTTCAAGAAGGGTTTGAATCCAGGATTGAAAGTACAGGTTGTGGGCAATGACTACGCCAGTTTCCAACTGTTGGTGGATAAGGCCATACTGATTGAGGATTCCCGCCGCGAGTTGGGAGAATTTCATAAAAGGAAGATGAGCCAGCAAGGAGTTCACTCACAACAGTCACAGAGGACCAGATTCAATACATAACAGCCTGCACGAGTGCCTCAGCAGCAGCAGCAGCCAGTTTTCATGACCCCAGCTCCAGTGACCCGTTATGAGAATTCGGGACCCCGCCCTATCAATGTCAGCAATCAGCCTCAGAAGAACGCCAACCCTGCAGGTTCAGCTAACTGTTATAATTGCAAAGAGTCAGGCCACTTCGCCCGTAGTTGCCCGCAGAAGCGTCCAGCAATCACACCAGTACCATTCAATCTGGAGAGTACACCTGCCAAGACCCTTCCTCCAGGAGCAAGCCATGGCAGCCAGCAGTCCCAGAGCGTTGCAAGAGGAAGTCTGAACTATGTCAGCTCCGTCGTCACACCCGGTAAACCCATCTCTCCTAGTTAGCCCAGATCTCGGGGTCGAGATGCCGTTTAAGGGGGTAAGGTTTGTAACATCCTGATTTTTGGGGATTTTTAAAACCATGAATTTAAAAATAAATTTTTGGGATTTTCCAGAATTTAAAACCAAGCTTAAATGGATTTTCAAAAATTTAAAAGAAATTAATATGATTAAATTAAACCTCAACATTAGCTGAAAATATCTTAATTAAGTTTCTTGTGTCACAAGAAATTTTATAGAATTTTCTGGAATTAAATTAAGGTTCAAATAAATTTTAGAACTTTAAAATGATTTAATCTGAGTAAAATAAACATCAACATAAGTTGGAAATATTTTATTTGGATTCTTCAGGTCTCAAGGAATTTTTTGGTATTTTTGGTGAATTTTTGGGATTTATCTGCTATTTTCTAGAGCTATTTGAAGTTTATTTGATTTTATGGAAAAAAGAAATAAAAATAAAAACCTCTCCGCCGCTCCCCGCCGCCCGATCCCCTCCCGTGACACGCGTCGCTCATCTGCCCCACTCCCGCTTCCCGAGCGCCCGCCCGCGGCCCGACCCAGCTCCCGCGCCGCCCTCTGATACCATCTCTGTCGAGACCCGAATACGCAAATTCGGTCTCTCTGTGTAATCTGCACTAGTCCAGGATCATGCTAGTGCACACAGTCAAACATAGATGTAATCATAGTCATACACACGATAATAATAAAGGAAAACTCGAATATCGATAAAATCTTAAAGGTACGACCTTATGGCCAAGCTTACAATATCTCTAGCCGGAAGGGCTTAACAAAATAGCAGCGGAAATCCAAAATAAAGCGTAGCGACCAATCGACAAGCCACATGCTATCGAGTGGAGAACGAAGCCTAATCCGTGAAGTCGTCGTAGAACTCTCCTTCTGGAACCTCCTGCTGACAGTACTCCTCTCCCTCAACTGAGCAATATAGGCGTAAAGCCGTGAGTACATTGGTACTCAGCAAGTCATTTGTAACAAATGAATGCAATATAATATGCAATGCTTACCAAAGGAAGACTGAAAGGTTAATTTGCACAAAAGCATTTCACATTAAATATGATAAATAGATTGAAAGCGAAATTTAACTGAAAACCAGAAATAATAAATAATCAAAGGAATAACTATGAACCACTTGTGAGCACCAACTCACAAGCTAAACCAACAGTGAACTACCTGTCCACTTCCAACATAAACCACCAAGTTATAAATGAAAACACTACCCCTCGTGTGAAATCACCGAGCACTGTCCATGACCGAGGAAGCGGCTATTCGAATAGTTTTACACTCTGCAGAGGTTGCACAACTGTACCCACATAATGTGATTAGCCTCGATCTCAGGAAATCACAACAAGACCTTTACAATGCTCTACCTCAACCCAATCCTGCCCGCTAGGTTTCGCACACACCCTCTGCGCCACATGGAAATCAGCAACCATGTCCATCACATTGGCAGAATTGGATTGAAATATTACAAATTAATCAGCCAGGTCCATCCCATACTAGACATGTGGTTTGCACGATTAAGCTCAGATCAATGGCGCACAAAGTTAAGTCCTTAACAATTCCCGGGCAAGGCTACCACATCCCCCGAAGTGCATCTGCACTTCCCCCTTTACTGCACGATCACTCGCCCGAGCGAAAAACTAATTTGTATAACCAAGCCAACGATACACCAATGATGTGGCACAAATTTTAATAATCGTGGCACCAACCACAGTTCCATATATCATTAAGTCAAATTAATAATTAACATGTGATGATGAAACCCTTCGTAAAGTATAAGCCAGCTAAGCAGTCTAATCGTACCAACCCATGTGACAAATAATCTAACATCACTAGTATATTTCCCAACCTATGGTGACAATGGTATCATGACATTCCAAAAATATCAAGGAGGGAGAAATTCAATTGAGCAATAACTACCAGTACAAGGTTTGAATATAAATAGCGATGCAATGTAATTTAAAACAAAATAATTAAATAATAGATTGCAAACTGGGTTCAACATGATCAAAGGACACGACTTGCCTTGGTTATGCTCAGCGAGGTACTCCTGGTCTTCGGACGCGGAACCTGCTCCTCCGGAATCCGAATCTAGCGAGTGAGAAAACGACTTAAACCAAAGAAACACATAAAATGATAAGCAAAAGCACTCTAAAATTCACAAAACTAGAACCAACAGCTAGAGCTTGATTTTATATGAATTTAGAAAAAAGAACGGGGTCAATCGGAGCTAGGACGGAGGAGAACGGGCTTTCGGAAAATTAATTCAAAAATTAATTCGGGGAAAAAGAAAAATGTTACTGTGCTGTGGACCGGGCGCACGGGGAACGCGGTCCACCAAACAGTGCACAGGGAGGCAGCGCTGACGTGGCATGCTGACGTGGCTGCCACGTGGCTCGGGGGGGGCACATTTTTGCTGATGTGGCGCTGACGTGACATGCCACGTGACGGCTGACGTGGACTAGGGCTGACGTGGCACGCGCTGGTGCTGCCACGTGGCTAGGGCTGAGCTGGCGGGCTCGGCGCGGCGCGCGGCGAGATCGACGGCCGGGTCGCGACGCGTGGCGCGAGCCGGTGCCTCGCGTTCTCCGTCAGATGGACGGTCGGGATGCGACGGCGCAGGGGCGGGAAGCGAGCGATGGGCGACGCGTGGCGGCGCGACTTCATGGCTGTCGCGTGCGGTGCGAGCGGGCGCTCGCGGATCCGACGCAGCGAGGCGGCGAGTGGCTCGACCGAGCCCTTGCTCCGGACCGATGGGTGGCGGGATGAAGCGGCCGGGGTGCGGTGGTGGGGCGGATCGACGACGCGTGGCGGGCGCGCGGCGCGGGTGCGCGGGCGCGTGCGCGGCCAAGGCGAGGGGGAGTGGCGCGGTCTGGCGACGCGGGCGATGCGGGGCGACTCGGCGGTGGGGGCGGCGAGGCGACTCACCGGCGACGGGGACGGCAGCGGGAAGAGCGACGATGGCTATGGCAGCGGCAAAGATGCTCCGGGCGACGACGGTGGGCTCCGGCGACGGCGCAGCTGCGAGGGCGAGCGAAGGCGGTGGCACGAGGGTTCGGCGAAGCGTGCACGCGAATCGAGGTGAGGCGGCGGGTTTTATCACGCAGACCGAGTAGTTCGATCCGGAGACGGTCGCGGGCGCGGAGCGGATTGGTTCGGATGGCTCGGATGTGGCCACGAGGCGCGATCCGACGGCATCAAGCGGGCGGGGATGGGGCGCTGCTGGTGCCGCCGTGTGGCACATCCGACAGCGCGGGGCGGCTAGTGGTTAGGGTTTACAGCGCGGGCGCGGGCGCGGCAATTTGCCCGAATGTGGTTGGGGCCACCAAACTCGAAACAAATTATCGGCCCACCCCTCTTTCTGTCCCTCACTCTCTTGTAGGCATGCAAAAACTTTCTGGCTAAAGGGGTTAGCTGGTCCTCTGGTAGCTGCTCTAATTGATCATCGGTTACTTCACAGAGAGCAACTAGGGAAAAACCAGTAGCACTATCCGAGAAAATACCAGAAGCAGGACTGGGATCGGTAACCAAAGCCATCGACTGAGACTTCGACTTGCGAGAGACAATGTCAATCTCGTGAGTCTTGAGGCGTGAGTACAACGCATCAAGAGTCATTGTCGAAAGGTCAGTGGTGTCCTTGATGGTGGTCACCTTCATCTCCCAAACTCGCAAATCCAAGGCCAACAGCATCTGACGAGCGTTGTCCGAGTCGGAGTATGTGAGACCGACGACTCGAAGGTTGCTCAAAATCTTGTGAAATCTCGTAAAACACTCATCCAAGGACTCACCAGCGAGCATTTCAAACTTGTTGTAATCTCACTTGAACTGGTCCTGTCGTACGGTCTTAATCTGGGTGGTGCCCTCATGGTATGCATCGAGAGTCACCCAGATGTCGTAGGCCAACGAGTGATAAGAAATGCGATCGAACTCGTTCCGGCTTAGACCCTGGATTATGATGTTCGTTGCCTTAGCATTTGCCTCAACATCAGGCATGTTATTAACAGTGATGTTCTCATCGGCAGGAACAACAAAGCGAGTCTTTACTTTTTGCCAAATTGCATAGCCCTGAGCCTGTATATAATACTCCATCCTACTCTTCCAAAATGGATAGTCGATCCCATGGAAGATAGGAGGCTTAATGGAATACCTGTCTGTTGCCATGGCTCGCAGACCGGTTAAGATCTACAGACGAGAACTAACTGGCTCTGATACCAATTAAAGGATCGGAAATGGCAACAGAGCGGGGGTGAATGGTGCCTTTTAAAAATCGCCCCAATGTATCCACACGAATTCTTCTCTAATAGCTAAAAAGAAATTAAGCACTAGAAAATTCGGAAAAACAAGACATTGAACTAATGAAACTGCTGATCGGAAAAAAATAATATATATATTGAGCACTAGAGAACTAAACTTGGACTGCAAGACATTTCTTTTTGCTGTCCACAAAAACTGAAAGTCGGAAAAGAAAATGAGAGCCAAAACCGAAACTGCAGATTAAAAGGAAAAGCACAACCAATCAAGGAAAACTGCAGAAACTTCCATTATCTTTACTGCAAAAACAGCAAGCAAATCAGCATGAAACAGTGGTCAATACATGCTGAAAACTGAGCACAATCTGCACACCAAACAGCAGCAAAGAGCAGCACAAAAAACTCACCAAAAAGACAGCTCAAAACTGTTGCTAAAACTGATAAAGAAAAGTGCTGTTTACACAGAAAAAGCAGTCCAAAAGAGCACCTAACTGCTGTCCAAAACAGCCCCAAAACAGTACTTTGTAAACAAAAAGCTGCAGTCCACAAGGTAGTGAATAATCTGCTGCTACTGCTGTAAAATTGCTGCTGCAGTCTGCCACAAACAGCCTGGCCGAACAGCTCAAGAAACAGCTGAACAGAGCAGCCGAACAATTGTCTAAATGCTGGAAACAGAAAGGAAGAGTATAGGGCTGAAACTTGCTGAAAATCTGAGAAGAAAATAGCCTAGAACAGCCTGGCCGAGAGCACAAAACAACAGCACATGCACTGCCCAAAAGACTGAACCGAAACTTGCTACCTCAAGATGACTACTAGCTGCAGCCTAAACCAACAGGAAACTTAATCTTCTCCTCAGGTCTGCTCCTGGCAGCAAGAATCACTCACTGCAAACTGAAAACACAAAAAGAGTGAACAGAGATGGTAGCTCTTCTCCTGACCGAAACTAGCAGCAGGTAGGAACCAAAAACAGCAGCTGTACTTCAAGAAAACAAAGAACAGATCAGGTGAAAAAGATTTGCTCTTAGGGATGTACTGATCACTTGATCTTAAGGCCAACTCCCATCACCGAGCAGCAAGAAAACTAATGAGATGAAGTACAGCTCTTAGGGATGTACAAACACTTTACCCATTAGGTCACACCAACTCTGCACTAATGGGTTTACACACCATTTTACCCATTAGGTCACAACAACTCTCCACTAATGGATCATTCCCTAACCAAATCCACTTCCTTTTGTGCAGCCCTGCGCATTTACCAAAATATCACTCCTGCACCTTCCGGGAAGCTTCCTCATTTCTTGTCGCGCACGCCTCGCAACCACTTCGAGTCCTTGCCGTCTTCGACACGTCCCGACCGCTCTGACCTCAGCACCGCCTGTGCTGAGTCCAGTCACCCAGTGTCTCGCCACGACTCCATCTCAAAGTCCTGCAGTGATCACCGACAAGAAAACACATTACATAGCACCGCACAAGATATTATAATTAAATATCCGCATCAGTAATTAGCACAAAAAAAACCCAAAACAAACTCAGACTTTTTAGAACACGTGTCAATTACTCATCATACAATCGGGGTTACCTCCACATGGTCTCACAACGCGCGAGCGCTCCGTCCCCTACCCTTCGAAGTGGTGGCAACGGAGCTGGCACCTAGTCGAAGCAAATGCGCGAGCGCTCCGTCCCCTACCCTTCGAAGTGGTGGTACTGTAGCTGGCGCCTAGTCGAAGCAGATGCGCGAGCGCTCCGTCCCCTACCCTTCGAAGTGGTGGCAACGGAGCTGGCACCTAGTCGAAGCAAATGCGCGAGCGCTCCGTCCCCTACCCTTCGAAGTGGTCGTACTGTAGCTGGCACCTATTCGAAGCAGATGCGCGAGCGCTCCGTTCCCTACCCTTCGAAGTGATGGCAGCGGAGCTGGCGCCTAGTCGATGTAGACGCTCGAGCGCTCCGTCCCATATGCTTCGAAGTGGTGGCAGCGGGGCTGGCACATAGACGAAGCGCTCCGTCCCCTACCCTTCGAAGTGGTGACAGCGAGCCGGGCGCCTGGTCGGCGACGCGCGAGCGCCCGTCCCCTACCCTTGGTGGTGGCGGCGGGCTGGTGCCTAGTCGGGCAGACGCGCGATCGCTCCGTCCCCTACCCTTCGGTGGCGGCAGCGAGCCGGCGCCTGGTCGGCGTATGCGTGGCGCCCGCCCCTACCCTCGAAGTGGTGGCAACAGGCTGGCCCTAGTCGGGCAGCGGCGCGAGCGCTCGCTACCCTTCGGCGGTGGCGGAGCCGTGGCGTCTAGTCGGCGTAGACGCGCGAGCGCTCGTCCCTACCTTCAAGTGGTGGCGCGGGCCGCACCTAATCGAAGCGTTCCGTCCCCTACCCTTCGAAGTGGTGGCAGCGAAGCTGGCGCCTAGTCGAAGCAGATGCGTGAGTGCTCCGTCCCCTACCCTTCAAAGTGGTGGCAGCAGAGCTGGCGCCTAGTCGAAGCAGATGTGCGAGCGCTCCATCCCCTACCCTTCGAAGTGGTGGCAGTGGGGCTGGTGCCTAGTCAAAGCAGATGCGCGAGCGCTCCGTCCCCTACCCTTCGAAGTGTTGGCAGTGGAGCTGGCGCCTAGTTGAAGTAGACGCACGAGCGCTCTGTCCCCTACCCTTCGAAGTGGTGGCAGCGGAGCTAGCGCCTAGTCGAAGCAGACGCGCGAGCGCTCCGTCCCCTACCATTCGATGTGGTGGCAGCGGAGCTGGCGCCTAGTTGAAGCAGAAGCATGAGCACTCCGTCCCCTACCCTTCGAAGTTGTGGCAACGGAGCTGGCGCCTAGTCGAAGTAGACGCACGAGCACTCCTTCTTGTACTGCTGGGCAGGATAAGGATAAGATAGGTTTGGGGAGTGACAGGGATTTAGCTCCGTAGGTCCTGTCCCCGGCGGTCGATAGGGGACTTCACGGGCGCCACTGTTTCGCTGCAGCCCCAGACACCGACGGAACAGCCGAGGCGAGATCAACGGAGGTCTGTACATGGCGCTGTACGGCTGCGAGGGAGGTGTCCCTTGCGCCCACGTCCGTCACTTCGGGCCCCCCGGGATAAGGGGACGCGTGGAGTGTAGTTGGTAGAGCCCCGTGACTGGAGTGGGGCAGCACTATTGCACCACGTGTCCCTGGGGCAGGCGATGGGACCCTTGAGGCGTGATGTCCGCGGTCTTACTTCTGGGGTGCTTTAAAAGGGGCAAGCGGCCAAATGGATCGGCACTCGCTTTCCCAGACATTGCACCCCCGCAACTTTTCTTGTCAAAAGTGCCGTCCCCAGTGTGCCCCAGCTTCGCCCAGTAGCGTCGAGGGCTCCGAAATGCGGCTGATGCCGCTTGGGCGATCGCGGGGTCGCGATGTGTTTTCTCATGTGGGGGAGTGCGGCGCCGCGATGTGTTTTCCCTTCGCCCGTGCATGGAAGAGCTACGACTGGTGCGGGGTGGTGAGCAATTCACTTGTACTTCATCAAGGCCGCTCGTAGCTTTGGGAGTGGACTTCTATGTCACGCCAGCGAGGCCGCATTCAGCCGCGCTGTCCCGTGCAGGCGCCTATCCTCTCCCCCAGTCTCCTTCCCTAGCTGCTGGATGCTTGGGATGCGGAGGGGTCTTGCGCTTGCGGTGATGCAGGGAGCCGTGCTGCTCCACGGACGGGCTCCGACTTCTCCAGCTCGGGGCGACACGCTCTTGGGGGGCGCCCTTGGGCGCTCTCCGTCTCGGTCCCGGGCGTCTGCTGGGGCTGCTCTCCGCGCTGGGGTTTCTCAGTTCTTCTGCAGAGGCACAGGGCCGCTGAGCTCGTGCGCCACCCCTCCCCATCGTCAGAGACCAACTTGTCAGGCGAGAAGGCTGGTGGCGAGGTATGGCGTTGGGAGGAAGCTTTGACCGCGCGGGGAGCCTCTGGTGCCCGTGCGCCGTTGTATGTAGACTCCGGCGTGTGCGTGGGAATATCGTCCACGTCTTATTTATACTCCAGAGAGTACACGTAGTGATAACACCAGTGCGTGCGCGAAACATCCGCGTCTTGTTTAGACTCGGTAGAGTGCGCAAGGAAAACATCCGTGTCTTTGTTTGTACTTCGGAGAATGCATGAGACTATCAACCACGGCTTACTTAATCTCCGGAGGGTACGCCAATGCGCGCGCGGGACATCCGCGTCTTGTTTAGACTCAGTAGAGTGCGCAGGGAAAACATCTGCATCTTTGTTTGTACTCCGGAGAATGCATAGGACTATCAACCATGGCTTACTTAATCCTCCGGAGGGTACGCCAACGTGCGCGCGGGACATCCGCGTCTTGTTTAAACTTAGTAGAGTGCGCAGGGAAAACATCTGCGTCTTATTTATACTCCGCAGAGTGCGCGCAGAGGCATCCCCCCGCTGCATCTTATTTATACTCCGTAGAGTGCGTGCGGAGGTGTACCTCGGCGCTACGTTTTATTTATACTCCGTAGAGTGCGTGCGGAGGCGGACATCGACGTTATGTCTTATTTATACTCCGTAGAGTGCGTGCGGAGGTGGATCTCAACGCTACGTCTTATTTATACTCCGTAGAGTGTGTGCAAAGATAAGTCTTCGTGCGGTGCGTGTGCGGGGATGAGTCTCCGTGCGGTGCGTGTGCGGGGACGAGTCTCCGTGCGGTGCGTGTGAGGCGACGAGTCTCCGTGCGGTGCGTGGGAACATTGACCACGTCTTTATACTCCGGGGAGTACGCGTGGTAACAACACCGACGCGTGCGCGGAGCTCCACGTCTTGTTTATACTCAGTAGAGTGCGTAGGGAAAACATCCGCGTCTTATTTATACTCCGGGGAGTGCGTGCGGAGGTAAGCCTCCGCACGTTTTTGGTGGGGGGCACGAATAGCTTCGCAAACGGTGAACTTTATTAAATTCCTATTTGCGTGGGTGAGCGAGTACAAAAGGTCAAAGACTAACCGTTGGACTCGTTGTCATGACGGTGAGATACGGTAGGGCGTGTACGGGCGTGCCTGACTAGGGGCCTCACTGGACTCCCGCGTGCAGGCTTCAGGTGTCGTGCTCTATGTGCCGGGCCATGTGCTGATCGCCAAGGACGGTTATAATGCCCTGCGTGCCCGGAAGCTTCGCGCATAGAAAGCCATGGTGTGGGACTACCCCCAAGGAATTGAGGATCGGTTGCCCCAGAATGGCGTTGTAGGGGTACTGGATATCCATGACATCGAAGGTGGCTTCCCTGCTCGCCACGTTGTCATCCTGGCCGAAGGAGACCTACAAACATATTTGGCCCAGCGCCAGTAGCGACTGACCTCTGAAGCCCTGTAGCAGAATTCTTGAGGGGCCGAGGTGACTTCGGGAGATCGCCATCTGGTCGAAGGCTTGTGCGAACAATACGTTCGTGCAACTGCCCCCATCGACCAGGACACGCCAGACGTCGCACCTGGCAATCGCAACCTGGATGACTAGGGGATCTTGATGAGGGAACTCCACGCCTTCGGCGTCGGCGGGCGTGAAGGTGATCGCATGCTACGCCCAATCTGGCGGTGCATGAGCCGGGCACACCGCCACGTGGTGTAGCCTCCGTACGTAGGCCTTGCGCTGTCGCTCTGAGGCGAACTCCAAGGAGGAGCCTCCGTACGCAGGGGGGCTCTCCTGGGGCTGTTGGTCCTGATCCCGAATCCTTAGGGGACCGTCTAGTGGCTGCTGAACGTGCGCCATGACGGGTGGGCGGGTCTCGAGATCCCTGTCTCTGGCGACGCTTTGTCGAAGTGCTGCGATGGTGGTACAGGAGCGGGTGTCATGAGTGCCTTGGCCATGCACCTCGCACCACTGTGGGCGGTGTTGGTCGCCATACTCCACGCGGGCCCAACCGTCGTGGCCCCGGCCTCATCGAGCTCTAGTCCCGCGGTTGGCGGGGGCGTTGTCTTCTGAGCCGCCCTCAATGTCGAAGACGTAACGGGGTCGTCGGGACGTCTGACGGCCGCGCTGAGGCTTGTCAGCCGGCGTGTCCTTGTGCTGGGAGACATCCTTCGATGACTCCTGCCTACGCTTGCTCCGCAAGGAACTAGCTTTCAACGGGTCGGTGCTCTTCACGAGACCCTCCGCTGGATTGGCATCGGCCCCGTTGTCCTGGCGCCGCATCGCATCTTCTTCCGCCCGAGCGTACTCCTCCATCTTGTCAAAAAGCTTCGCGACTGTCTTGATTGGCTTCCACGCGTTGTACTCGGCTAGCGGCCCCGGGCGGAGACCCTGTACAGCTGCGTTGATGATTGTTGTCTCGTTGACATCTTTGACCTGGCAGTGGACCTTCGCGAAGCGTTTGAAGTACTCGCGGAGCGTTTCTGATGGTTTTTTCTTGATTGCGAAGAGCTGATCCGCGTCGACACGCTCGACGTAGTTCCCCTGGAAGTTGTTGTAGAGGCGATCGCGAACCTGCTCCCATGCGTATATGGAGTTTGGCTCTATGGTGAAGAACCATGAGAGCGCCACTCCCTGCAACACGAGCGGGAGCCCCTTCGCCTCGGTGGTGTCATCTTCGCCTGCCGCCTCGATGGCGGTCTTGTACACGCGCACGAATTCTCGGGGATCCGTGTTGCCCTTGTACGACGTGACGGAGCTGGGGAATTTAAAGTCCTCCGACCACGCTGTCTGCTGTAGGCCCGCCGATAGCGGGGACTCCGGGTCCACGCGTCGCAGCGAAGCGCGACTGGATGTGGAGACGTCCCGAATGTCTGCGCACTCGAGCGTGAGCTCCGGTGCGGCCACCGGCGGGGTCGGTTGACTCCTAGCCTCTTGCATGCTCCGGACAGCCCCCCCGAGATCCGCCAACTCCTGCTGGAGCGTGCCGAGGGCTGCCAGCAGGGCGTTCTCCACTGCGGGCGTAGATGGGGGAATGGGCGTGTCCGGTGGCACGGTCCAGGTAGTCGCAATCACCGCTTGTGTCCTTGGGTTGCTCATCACGTCAACACGGTGGACTCCGGCGCCGATGGCGGGGTCCTTGTCGCCAATGAGGCCGCTTGGTGCTCCTGCACCGGGTGGAGCGACAGTGGTCGCGCCTCGGCGGGCGTCGGGGCTACCGCTCCCTAGCACCCCGCCGATATTATCGGGGCTGACTGTCGCACCCATGGCAGGGTGGGGTGTGACACGTAGGGTGGGGTTGGCCGTCGCATCGGTGGCGGCGGGGTCGATGGTCGCGTCGGTGGTGGTAGGGTCGATGGTCGCGTCGGTGGTGGCGGGGTCGATGGTCGCATCGGTGGTGGCGGGGTCGATGGTCGCGCAATGAGCGTCGTCATTTTCAACTCCGACCGCCGATGTCGAAGCCCTGGTGTTGATGCGAGGCCTCGCCACGACCCCCTCCTTCTTCTTCGCCGCCGACGATGAAGCTTTCTTCGGTGCCATCCTTCTTGAGATCTTGAGACTTGCTCTCGTCCCTCCCGACGGACGGCGCCAACTGTTATGGCTACAGACCAAACAGAGAGAGAGAGGTGTATGATTGTGGAGAGTTAGGTGAGCAAATGTCCTCTTAGCCCGGTGCCAAGGGCTGATCGTAATATATATACTTCCTTGTAAGGAGTGTCTTTACAATCGTGACCCTACACCGAAGCCTCCGACCGAAGGCAACTACGTTCTTAGTACATGGTTTATAGCTTTCCCAACAGGCTAGCCGGGTTTAGGTGGGGGCCACCCCTACAACAATGTGTTTCCAGCTAAACTACCCCCGGGACTACCACCTATTAGAGGGATTGAACACCAAATTGATATAATTCTGTGAGCGACTTTGCCAAACCGTAGGTATAAGTTAGACTTGCCTGCAGATTTTAGGGTTAGCCCCACCTTTAACATTGCAGATCTATGGCCATTCTTCGACGCGGAAGATGAGCTTGAGTCGAGGGCGACTCCAATGCAAGAAGGGGAGGATGATGAGGACATCACTTCTACTGACATGAATACTTCTCTTACTGCTTTCATGAATGATGGACAAGATCCAATTACTCGGGCACATGCTCGTCAACTCAACTATCAGGTAAACTCGTTTTTAGGAATCAATAATATTTTCGCTGAGAATTCGATACCTCCTAAGACTTGTGATTTTCTTGTTCTCAAGAATCATGGAGAAGAACCACGTGAGCTCAAGTGTAGAAGTGGAACCGTCAAGTGCAATCCAACTCATATTCGTGAGTTCGACTCAGATTCGGACTGCTTGACAGCGCCTACTTCAAACGGCCATAACTTTTGATCCAGAAGGTTTCTCGGGGTCCGTGAGTACTCGTTGGAAAGATTTTGGAGTCTACTTTCAGATGAATCTGGTCTCACCTCGAAATTCCATCTGAGCCAATCAAAAACTGCAAAATAAGTTGCATCACTTTTTCAGTCTGAGTGAAAGTGGGCCTTCAGCCTTATATCAACACTACTAGTTGGGCCGATATTATTCACGGGCTAGTACTGTTCACGTGAACAATACCTGTGAATAGTACCACACCCCCTTTTGTTAGATTAGTGTGGCCTCCCATCCCCTATTTAAGGAGGTCCACCCCTTTAGTTTTTTTTGGATTTTTCTTAAGAGTTTATTCTGCTTAGCAGTCTCACCGCACGTTCGGTTGAGAAACCCCAACTTGTGAACTTAATCTTTATTCGCAATACAATTTTAGATTGCATCTTTTACTCTCTTGCTTGTGTTCTCGATTCGCTTGCAGGAGATAGCCTTCTTGGCAAGGTCAACCACGTTCGGCACGGTTGATAACCATCGGAGCAGTGATGTAGTGATTGCGAGAGGATCGATCTATTTTGGTCGGAGCCTTTGGATCGTCAACGTCGAGTTCTCCACAATCGACTTATCAGTACCTCTCGGAAGATCGGGCCATCGTCACATTAGCCCCCACCGTCTAGTGCCTCCCCTCTACCAGCCCTGCCATCCTCTCCCTCGCCCCACGCGCCAAAATTGACTGGAGCTCTCTCCCACCATACGCCCAAGCTCGCTCGACCATCCACGCGTCTCTACGCGTACTGCGCACCATCACATCTACTGAGCCTCACAGGGCCACGCCCCACCTCATCTAGCCACCCATGTCCCGTGGCAGAGCACTATCTTGTCCCTCCTCCACGCGCCAATGATCCCCGATCGGTGCTACTGCTCCCACCGCCTCAACACATCTTTAAAGCCCGATCACCGCTATAGAAAGCTTCGCCTCACCCACACACTCCCCTCAGAACCGTTCAATTGAGCTCTCACTAGCTGTAGCTTCCTCTCTGGCCACCCCTGAGCCCAATGAGCTCAAAACCCGATCTCCCTCTCCACCGGATAAAAACCAAATTCCTCATGGTCAAAGCATCTCCAGAGCACCACAAACAAGGAACCGAGACCAATTTCCCTTGAGCATGTCCCATCTTCCCTGGTGTCGTGAGCCCCCTTCCGGCCGGAGCACCTCACCGTGGACAGCTCGCCTAAGCTCTTCCCGAACTAATCCATTATCACTCCTATGAAACCCACTCCTTAGAGATCGTTAAACCCAGGCCGATCAAACCCGAGCATTCTATGGTAGCCCCAAACCTCAGAAGGAACCGCCACCTTCACTCTCATCGCGGCGCGCGCGTTGATGCTCATGCCACCAGAGCCCAAAACCGAGAACCCTACGGTGCTACCCTTGGCTGCGGGAACCCCTTGTCGAAGCTTTATTGCCGCGTGGAGCTCGCTCCTATTTTTTCGCTGCTGTGGCTGTCCGGAGGAAGACGACGACCTTGGGTCATCCATATGGCCTCATCAGGTCTACTCGCGCGCAATCCAATGGTTGCCGACCGCGAGCGCGTTGCTCGTAGGCCATTCTGGACACGCACATGCGTGTGGGCCATGCCCGATGGCCCATCGGCTAGTTTAAAACTACGCGCACACTGTTTAGCTGTGCCAGCCTGTTACTGTGCTGTACTGTAGGAGCACTGTTCACCTGAGACAAAAATTACAAAAATACCCTCACTTGAACCGTTTCGATGCCCCGAACCCATTTCCGATGTCCATTTCACCAAATTCAACTCCGAAAAATCCAAACCAAGCCCATTTGAATTTTTATTGCAATTTACTTCTTTTTAATTATATTATTTTATTTATTTTCCTAGCTTGATTATAATTGAGCGCAGACTCAGGTTATTTTTGTATGTTTGCGCTAACTTCCGAGGATCCTGAGGCGTTTGTTCAAGGTCTCGATCAAGGCATTGATGTTTTCGAAGTAGTCAAAGTCGGCAATCAGCAAGGTAAGTTACAAGTTTTTGATCATATTGAACCCTTGAAAATTCATAGTATTTAATTACAATATTTGCATTAATATTATTTGCCCAAATTATTTGATTAAAATAATTATTTAGAATGACATGTTAGTATAGCTATGTTCTACCACTGAAAAATGCCCTATTTTAATTTGAGGCCACATTCACCTTGACAATCTTAGTAATATTAAAATTTTATTACAATTAACCATGGACTACTTTACATAAAATGTTGTACTATTAAGTGATTTGGCGGTTCACCGGTAAAGTTGATTTAAAGATTTCTAGGGTAAGGCGAAAGCCGTGGAATGCTATGCGGTGGCCTGCGTCCACGACCTTACCCTAGGGGTGGAGGTTGCAAGAAGCAGATACCATTGCAGTCGTGTACTGGGTATTGGTTGTGGTTGGCAAGTCTTAGGAAGAAAAGTATGGACTAAAACCTTATGCTGAGTACAAAGTACATTAATCGCTCAACCACAAGTGTTGACTTATCAATCTTGGTCTGGTAACTGCTTACTTTAATTGAACCCCTACAGGAGTGTTGAAACATGGTAAAAGTGTGGTAACACTGTACACACAACGATAGGTCCTCACAAGCATAGGCGGTTGTGTTCGCATTGGCCCGTGGATACCTAGTTTGGTAAGGCCAATATCATATCAGTAGGGACTACATAGAGAATTGAGCGATGAAAAACCTTATTTTCTCAACTCGATCGTGCGCTAGTTGAAGCGTGCCTACCGTGTGACATAAGAGTTTGAGTAATTTTGTGGGTAAAGCTAAGCAACTCTGAGTGAAAATTAAATAGTATTCGAATACACGTGCTCTCGATTAATGGAGCTATATTTGATGGGTGATTCCAGCAACAAAGCATAAGTAGTTTTGGTATTTGAACTGTGTGTCTGGAAGAGTAATGTTTAAAACCCCTTTCCTTTAAGCAGTTATCTTATTTATTTCATGTTTCAAAAAAATTTATAAATAAAATTGTATCCATATAAAATAATAGAACCAATACATCCCATTCCAACACATAAAATAATAAAATTGCCAGTTTTTCATGCAGTCGGACAATTCATCGAAGAAGAACTCTATGAATGGAAGGCTTGGGTAACATTGGAGCCATTGCCGATACATCCAGACAGAAGGCAGAAGTTCTATGGATACCAGATCAAGGAAGAAGATGTGGTACATGATGATACCAAAAGGGCTGTACTTCACCTACACAACTACTACGACGACGAGTTTGACTAGTCGCCGTATGATATGATCCCTCGGCTGACAGATCATGGGATGGCTTACTCCACACCCTGACCAGTAGAACACGATGATCCACGCCTTGGTGTAGCATCGCAGCACATTGTCTACCAGGAAGCATTGTATTCGAGGACTTCCAACGATACCTGATGGTGGAAGCTGTTGGTTTATGTTCAGCCTGTGAAATAAATAAAGCTTATGTTTAATTATCTCTTAATTTGTTTGTCAATAGTATCTGTACCCTAGCCGCCACCTCTCATAACCCCTACCGTGCGCGCTGGTGCTAGCACATCGACGCATGGTGTTCCCTCCCTAGAGTGTGGACCTCGGTAGAAGCACTGCTATGACTGTGACGCTGATCGGGACGATCACAAGGAGGAGACGGTTGGCCGGAGGACGATTGACTTCATTTGCCTACACCGACGCGCTCTTCGTTGAATCGGCTGCTTCAACTCTACTTCCGCTACACTACGCCTCTAGTGGTAACAATCTATGATCTCTTTACTCGTATGGCTTTCTAGTTTACACGGTAGAGTTTTTAATTCGTGCTAGTGTAGGTTACCCGTATCCCAATAGTGGTATCAGAGCCATCCTGTGTAGTATTTGATCTAGATTGGTGGCATATAGTTGATATGTGGTGCTAGTAGATTGGATCTCTTACTAGTTTAATAGATTGGTTCATGTTATTGGATTGATTTAGGCTCTGATTGATAAGATCAATCAGTTTCGACGATAGTAGATGGGTTCGGAGGAGGTATGAATTGATAATCCTACCGTGCATTGTAGGTTTATGTGTTCATATCGCGCGATAAATTGGATTCTGCACATAACTTCGTTTTTGCGGGGTTGTATGAATAGTATGGCCCAAAGTGTATGTGATGCATGTATGAGTTTTTCATAACCTGCGCGTCATGTTGATTTATAGCCATGGGCTACATATTACTGTATAACGGCCTACGTGTTGACATGTGATGCTTGAATCTTCATATGTAATTCATGTTAGCTGTTAGGAGTAATAGCTAAGTAGATGAATATGGTGAACTCAAGCATTGATGGCTCGATGGACGGAAAGCGTGGTGATGGAGAATGTCGTGCTAAGGGCCATACTATATCACAGTTTAATATGATTTACTTATAAATACTTTTATATTCTTGTTATACTATTATTCTTGTTATTGTTATCTTGGGTGTTTTTAACATGATATAATAGTATCTCTTTAGAAAAATTAAGTAAAACTTTATGCCCTTCCAATAGTTGCACCTATCAAAATTTTGATCATTAACTGGTAGGTCTACCAAAGTAGAGTGCCATTAATTATCTCAATAAGATAAGGTAAGTGTTGGACACTTCATGCATAATATTGGTTTAACTTGACTAGGCTATCAAAATAGTTTTGGGTCTAGGGGCATAGTGTTGAGGCCGGGATATATGGATATCAGTCAACAAATAAGAGTTGCATGTGATACAATTAGCAAGGAGTTGTTTACCTACGTCACTAGGTTTCTAGCAGTGATGCCAAAGCTCACTAGGACTTAGTGAAATATGGATCTTGATTTACTATATGTTATTGGAGGATACATGATTTTAGACATATAGTGGGAGTATCTTTTATTAAATTATTTAATGGAAGATTTCACATAAACATAGTGCTGAATTTTTGCATATATTTTTATGTTGTAGACAATGCTAATATCTACTTTCTCCACACCCAGTTTTAACCTGCGATCTATTCTTGATAAAGAAAAACTGAATGGAACAAACTTCATTAACTAGTACCGTAACTTGAGAATTATTCTCAAGCAAGAAAAGAAGGAATATGTTCTAGAAGTTCCATATCCAGATGAACCAGCTGCAGATGCTACTCGTGCTGAAATGAATGAGTATGACAAATATTGCAATGACTCACTTGATGTTAGCTGTCTCATGCTTGCCACCATGAACTCTAAGCTTCAGAAGCAATATGAGAATACAGATCCCTACAATATGATTATGGGACTTAAAGCCATGTTTGAGAACTAGGCAAGGGCTAAAAGGTACAACACCTCTAAATCATTGTTTGCGTGCAAGTTAGCTAAAGGAAGTCCGATCAGCCCTCATGTGATCAAAATGATTGGATACATTGAGAGTTTGAAAAAACTTGGTTTTCCCTTTAGTCAAGAGTTGGCTACTGATGTGATCCTCCAGTCGCTCCCTCCGAGCTTTGAACTAGTCATTTTGAATTTTCATATGAATGGAACGGATAAGTCAATGACCGAATTGCATGGGATGCTCAAGTCAGTAGAGGAGAGCATTAAGAACAGCACTAATCATGTGATGATGGTTCAAAAAATGACAAACTTCAAAAAGAAGAATTATAAGGTTTTGAGCAAAAAAAAAGGGCATGGGTAAAACTCAAGATGAGATCTCGACTACCAAATCTAAGCTTCATAAGCGTAAGGTTGGTGTTGCACCTGATACTATTTGCTACATTACCAAGGAACTAGACATTGGAAGAGGAGCTACAAAAGTACTTGGCAAATTGGAAAAGAAGAAGGAAGTAAGACTTCTACTTGGTATAAATGTTATAGAAATAAATCTTGCTACTTCTCATGTTAGTTCTTAAGTATTTGATACAGGATTGGTTGCTCATATTTGCAATTCGATGTAGGGGCTGATAAGCAGTAAGAGTTTAGCAAGAGGCGAGGATGATCTTCGCGTGGGTAATGGAGCAAAAGTTGCTACGTTGGCTGTTGGCACTTTACTATTATCTTTACCATCAGGATTAGTTTTGGAATTGAATAATTGTTATTATGTTTCTACCTTAAGCAAAAACATTATTTCTACTTCATGTTTGGGAGTAGAAAGTTATGAGTTCAGAATAAAGAACAATTGTTGTTCAATTTATTTGAATGATATACTTTATGGTAATGCTCCATTGATAAATGGATTATATGTTTTAAATCTTGAGGATGTGCCTATCTATAACATTAATGCTAAGAGGTTTCAGCCTAATGATTTGAATTCCACTTATATTTGGCATTGTCATTTGGGTCACATAAATGAGAAGCGCATGGTCAAGCTCCATAAAGATGGTCTTCTAAACTCATTTAATTTTGAATCATTTGAAACATGTGAGTCTTCTTTACTTGCCAAAATGACTAAGACACCTTTCACTGGTCTAGGTGAGTGGGCAAATAATTTGTTGACCTTAGTACATTCGGATGTATGTGGACCAATGAGTTCAACGGCCAGAGGTGGTTTTCAGTATTTCATAACTTTTACCGATGATTTTAGTAGATATGGATACATCTACCTAATGAGGCATAAATCTGAATCATTTGAAAAGTTCAAGGAATTTCAGAATAAGGTACAAAATCATTTTGGCATGACAATTAAATCCCTACGATCAGATCGTGGAGGTGAATATTTGAGCCATGAGTTTGATGATCATCTAAAGCAATGTGGAATTGTTCCACAGCTAACTCCGCCGGGAACACCTCAATGGAATGGGGTGTCTGAACGATAGAATCAGACCTTGTTAGACATGGTTCGGTCTATGATGAGTCAATTTGATCTGCCATTGTCTTTTTGGGGTATGCTCTAGAAACAATTGCGTTCACATTAAATAGGGTTCCATCAAAAGCGATAGAAGACACCATATGAGATATGGGTGGAAAGCGTCCCATTTTCTTTTCTCAAAACATGAGAATGTGAAATGTATGTAAAGCGTTTGATGTCGATAAACTCACACCTAAATCAAATAAATTCTTCTTCATGGGGTATCCTAAAGAAACTAAAGGATATTACGTTTATAAAGGGATAAGAACAAAGTGTTTGTTGCTCAAAATGGTGTATTTCTGGAGAAAGAGTTTCTCTCAAGAAGAGTTAGTGGGAGCACGGTGAGACTCGAAGAAATTTGAGAGACATCAGAAAATGTTTCGACTCCTACTAAACCTAAACAGAGTGTACAGGATGTTGTAGAAACGTGAAAGAGACACCAGCCCCATGTAGGTGCGAAAAGCCCGTCAATTGCCGATAAGGTATCGACATGACATTTTATTGTTTGACAATGATGAGCCTAAGACTTATGAGGAAATGATGATGGATCGAGACTCTAAGAAATGGCTTGGAGCCGTGAGATCCGAAATTCAATCCATGTATGATAATCAAGTTTGGAACTTGATTGATCTACCCGATGGTGTAAAAACCATTGAGTGCAAGTGTGTTTTTAAGAAAAAGAAAGATATGGATGGAAATGTTCGTATCCATAAGGCACGATTGGTCGCGAAGGGTTTTAAACAAATTCAAGGTGTTGATTATGATAAAACTTTCTTGTCCATCACTATGCTTAAGTCTATTCAGATCATTCTAGCTATTGCTGTATATTTCGATTATGAGATATGGTAGATGGATGTGAAAACGGCTTTCCTAAATGGGAACCTAAGTGAGAATGTGTACATGACACAATCTAAGAGTTTTGTCGATCCCCAAAATGTTATAAAGATATGCAAGCTTCAAAAATCTATCTATGGACTGAAGTAAGCTTCTCGGAGTTGGAACATTCGTTTTGATGAAGTAGTCAGAGGGTTTGGTTTCATCAAAAACAAAGAAGAGCCTTGTGTTTACAAAAAGGTTAGTGGAAGCGCATTTATTTTTCTGGTCCTATATGTTGATGATATATTGTTGATTGGAAATGATATTCCTATGCTTCAATCTGTTAAGTCTTCATTAAGAAATAGTTTCTCTATGAAAGACTTAGGAGAGGCAACATATATTTTAGGCATAAAGATTTATAGAGATAGAACTAAAAGACTAATTGGATTAAGCCAAGATACGTACATTGATAAAGTGTTGAACCAATTCAACATGCAGGATTCCAAGAAAGGTTTCTTGCCTATGTCACATGGTATTAGTCTTAGCAAGGCTCAGTGTCCTTCGACACCAGATAAGCGAGATCGGATGAGTAAGATTCCATATGCTTCTACCATTGGGTCTATCATGTATGCCATACTTTGTACACGTCTAGATGTGTCATATGCTCTATGTGTTACAAGCAGATATCAGTCAGATCCAGGTAAAATTCACTGTATAGCTGTAAAAAATATCCTGAAATACTTGAGAAGGACTAGGGATGCGTTCCTTGTTTATAGAGGTGAGGAAGAGCTAGTCGTAAATGGTTACACTGATGCTAGTTTTCAAACCGATAAAGATGATTTTCGATTGCAGTTTGGATTTGTGTTTTGTCTTAACGGAGGAGTAGTAAGCTGGAAAAGTTCCAAGCAAGAGACGGTTGCCGATTCTACAACAGAGGCTGAGTATATTGCGGCTTCTGAAGCTGCGAAGGAGACTATTTGGATAAAGAAATTTATCTCTGAGTTGGGTGTGGTCTCTAGTGCTTCTAGTTCAATGAATATCTATTGTGATAATAGTGGAGCAATTGGCAAGCTAAGGAGCCTAGATCACATCAAAAATCTAAACACATACTTCGGCATTTTTACCTCATTCGCGAGATTATAGATAGAGGTGATGTTAAGATATGCAAAGTGCACACGGATTTGAATATTGCTGATCTGTTGACAAAGCCTCTTCCACAGCCAAAGCATGAGGCGCACACAAGAGCTATAGGCATTAGATATTTGCATGATTGACTCTAGAGGCGATCATGGAGATGATTGTATCACTTCTATGTTTATGATCTTTTGAATAATATATTATTTTGTCCCTTGAGTAAATATCTTTAATATTTATTAACAAGCATGTGACTTGTTCGTGAAACTCTTTATTTATATTTTTGATATTACTTTAAATTATCCCTGATCTTATATCATTATGTGGGACAATTATGATTTACAGATCAGCACATGTATTGATTGATGATCATGTTTCACGGATCATAGATATGAGATATCAAATCAATAATGTGGACACATGTTAGAGAACATGATGTTGGATTGACCCACCATGAGACACTGCGGGAATTATTATATTCTTAAGTGTCATCAGTTGGTCTCATATATAGTGTATGTACGATCCTTAGACCTGATATCGTCATTGTTTCCTACATGCGTGATTGTTTTCTTAGGGGTTACCAAATACTCTGTGACTGGGTAGTCATAAAGATAACTTTCGGGTTTACTATAAAATATACAGAGAAATATAAGCGATCAAGATGAAATTTGCCCTTCCTATATAACAGGAGAGATATCTCTGGGTCTCTCGATGTAGTTGTATTAAGAAAGTACATGACCATACCGAATGTGGTTGAAGAGTCAATCACAATTGAATAATCCATCACAGGTTCAAGTAAACAATCGAGCTATCATAGGATGACACATTTCTCATCTTGAGTTTGATCTAGTATCGTGAGGCAAAGGGATCGGTACATAAGTATTATATAGGTTAAATGCGATATGATCTTTATGTATATTTAGGGGTCGTTATATCCTGTTAGGAACCGCTACCAACCTATGGACCGAAAAGGTGTTTTCGACCCATGGTCAAATGTACATGAACCTATAGGGTCACACACTTAATGGGCTGGAACGATAAGAGTCTGTATGATAGTTTTTGAGTGGAATTTGATCTCCACTCTATCAAATAAGGATCCGATTGGAGACTATATAATGAGAGATGCGGGGCTAAGGCGACATCCCAAAAACCCTAGCCGCCACCTCTCAAAATCCCTACCGTCTTGTGGCTGGTGCTAGCACACCGACGCACGGTGTTCCCTCCCTAGACGTATGGACCTCGGTAGAGGCGCTGCTCCGACTGCGGCGCTGATCGAGATGATCGCAAAGAGGAGACGGTTGGCCGGAGGACGATCGACTACTTTTGCCTACACCGACACGCTCTTCGTTGAATCGGTTTGTGTCAACTCTACTTCCATTGCACTCGCATCTAGTGGTAACAATATATGATCTCTTTACTCGCATGACTTTACGGTTCATGCGGTAGAATTTAATTCGCGCTAGTGTAGCCTACCCGTATCCCAATAGAAGGCATAAGCCGTTTTTCATGCGATCGGACAATTCATCGAAGAAGAACTCTATGAATGGAAGGCTTGGGTAACATTGGAGCCATTGCCCATACGTCGGACAAAGGTAGAAGTTCTATGGATCTTTGGATAAAGGAAGAAGATGTGGTGCAGGATGCTACGAGAAGGGCTGTACTTCACCTACACAACTACTATGACAACGAGTTCGACGAGTCGTCCTATGATCTGATCCCTCAGCTAACAGATTATGGGATGGCTTACTCCACACCCCGACCACTCCAAAATATGTTCATAATATAATAAATTTATATCAAAAACATGTTAATAATCAAGCTTTAAAAAGTTTTACTGGAAGCATTCCAACATATCACTTATTTTCCTATGAAAAGAAACTTCGTCACTTATTTGTTTGCGAAACAAGCGGTTAAACTCTATCCCTTTGCATGTATACATCCAAAGCTTTCCACAACGAAAACACATTGTGGGCGATGGTTTGGCCAAGTGAACTCTGAGTGCGGATCCAAGGGGTTGCTCGAGAAAAAATCATTTCTTTCACACGTCCTTCTATCCACCACATGTATGCACACTACTACAGAAACCATTATCACAGACGGTTCAAAAACGTCATCACAGATGGTTTTCTGAACTGGCTGACTTTATGGGTCAGTGATAATCGAAGGTTATCACAGACGGTTTTCAAACCATCTGTGGAGTATGTATCACAGACGGTTTGTAACTACAAACCGTCTGTGATAGCTACAATCACAGACGGGTTGTAAGAAACAACCGTCTGTGATATGGGAATATGAAGGAGGAAAATACATCTCAAGATGACATAGAGTCATCACCACCTCGTCCTGCACAGCATCTAGTCCTTCGGGATCGATGACCTTCTGAGCAATTGTGTTAAAGAAATAACATAGCCTCATGATTGTCTCTCGGACTTTGATCGGTAAAATATTCCGAATAGCAATAGGGAGCATCTGTGTCATCAGCACATGACAATCATGAGACTTCATTCCATTTAACTTCAAATCTTGCATCGAAACAAGTTTCTTCACATTGCCGGAGTAACTAGACGGAACTTTGACACCATGCAAGCACGAGCACGATTTTGTTTTCGGCCTTAGACGAGTGTAACACGCGGGGAAGATACGTTCGTCCATTATCTATTGTTCTCGGTGCTAACTCACGCTGATGTCTATATCGGCCAAGTCAAGTCATGCGTTGGCGCCGTCCTTTCTTTATCACGAATGTTGATAAGAGACCAATCAAGCTATCACACACATTCTTTTCTCGTGCATGGCGTCGATGCGATGTCGAACATCTAGGTACTTCCAATAAGGTAAGTCCCAAAATATTGATCTCTTCTTCGGATGTTCTTCTCACGACCCCACAATTTACGTCCCTTTTCGAGGACAACATCTAAATCCTTAACCATATTATAAGCCTCTTTTCCGCTTAAATGCCTTGGAGCTGAACCGTCCTCCTTCTCTCCGTCAAATTGTTTCTTCATCTTGCGGTATGGGTGAGCCCTCCGAAGGAATCGGCGGTGATGCATGTACACGGTTTTGCGTGAGTGTTTCAGCCACACACTCTCGGTACCATCTAAGCAGTGAGTACAAGCTTTGGCACCTTTTGTACTCTGGCCCGACAGGTTAGTAAGGGCAGGATAATCATTTATGGTGCAGAACAATAAGGAGCGCAAAGTGAAGTTCTCTCGTTTGTATGCATCCCATACATGTACCCCTTCGTCCCACAGTACTTTTAGATCTTCCACTAACGGCGCTAGGTACACATCAATATCATTCCCAGGTTGCTTTGGCCCTTGGATAAGTATCGACAGCAAAATATACTTTCGCTTCATACACAACCAAGGAGGAAGGTTATAGATGTAAAGAGTCACAGGCCAAGTGCTATGTCAGCTGCTCATGCTACTGAAAGGATTCATTCCATCTGTACTCAATCTAAACCTTATATTCCTCGGTTCTGCATCGAAATCTGCAAAGCACCTATCGATGTTTCTCCACTGGGTGGAATCAGCAAGGTGTCTCAGCATTCCATCCTTCTTGCGCTCCTCCGAGTGCCATCGCAGCAGTTTTGCCTCCTTTGGATTCACAAAAAACCGCTTCAAACGGGGAATTATAGGAAGATACCATGCCACCTTTCCAGGAGGTCCTCTCTTCACCTCTGTTCCCTCGCCATCATCATCTGATTGATTGTTACATTTGTATCGGAATGCGTTGCACACCAGACAGACATGCATGTGCATACTCTTTACGGTAGAGGATACAGTCGTTCGGACATGCATGTATTCGTTCTACTTCCATTTCCAATGTACAAAGAACCTTCTTGGCTTTATACGTGGTTTTAGGCAACTCATTGCCCTCCGGAAGCATGTCCGCTAAAAGACATAGCAGCGCCGTGAAACTCTTGTCGGACCAACCGTTGCTTGCCTTCAATTTCAACAGTTCTCTTCTACATCATAGTTCTCTTCTACATCACGAAGCATCTGATCCAGATTGTCATCGTGCAGCCTATCTGAATCCGAACCACAATCATCATCCGGCAACATATCATTGACTTCACCGGCGATGTCATCCGTGACATATCATTGACTTCACCGGCAATGTCATCCAGCGGCATATCATTGACTTCGCCATGACTGGTCCAACACGTATACCCCTTTTTGAAACCCCTCCGAATCAAGTGCGCTTCAATCTGCTCTCGATTCTTAAACATCTTCAAATTCTCACAGTCAGTGCATGGACAATACATATATTCCACCCCCTTATTCAACATATCCTCCTCGGTAGCTCTTGTAAAAGCAGACACGCCATTAATGTACTCTTCACTCACACGGTTTGCGGTTTACATCCAGCTTCGGTCCTATATAATGTACATATATAACAACTTAGTATTAAAATTAATTTAATTAATTATTACTACATATATACCACATGCATTGAGGCTAGCTAAATCTAAATAGCTAGATCTTCAAAGTATATATATATATAACAGTTCACCGAAAATTAATTAGCTAGATCAAACAAATTTCATTACTAACCATATCTAGGGCAACCATGATCTCAATGAATCTTCAAAGCTCTCCTGCCAAATAAGCCTCCTTCCACAAAAAAAAATTGGCCTGAAAGCCTTGCCACCTCCAGCTGCGGCACGGGCTAAGATGCGGATCGAAATGAAGACAGATGCGATGCGGCGGCGCAATAAATACATAGCAGCATTATCACGAGCGGTTTTTAAACAAACCGTCATTATACTTACTATCACGAACGGTTTATAGTTAAAAACCGTCTGTGATATCACAGATGGTTTTTGATTATAAACCGTCTGTGATATTCCAGATTATCACAGATGGTTCATTGGTAAGAACCGTCTGTGATGTTTGACTATCCCAGATGGTTCGTTAGTAAGAACCGTCTGTGATAATCATCACAGACGGTCTCCAAAATAAAACCGTCTGTGATAGCTCCATTGGGACTCGGTAGCACTATCGTTATACGAAGCGTCTCGGCATATGAACCGTCTCGATCATTAATTTCGTATATGAACCGTCTCTGCTAAAGGTTAAATATGCGCGCCGGCCTAATTCTCAACGCAGTACATGCAAAATATGGCTTCAGTGATCATCTCCTTCCTCTCATTTGTTCATCAAGAGTTGTTCGGTCGGAACCTTGCATAGGTGGCCAGCAATTTACATCTGGAGCAACTTCTCCGCACATGCCCTGCTCTCCTTCCCCAACTTTCTTGCATCCGTCAGCTTGACCTGATCATCCGCCGTCGACGGAGGCGTCTCGCTGCCGCTCAAGAAAGGGAATTCGCCCTCACCCTAGTTCTTCTCAACAATGTGCACAGAGCGGAAAAAACTCTTGTGGCATTGCAGGACTAATGGATAGCATTTCCGATCAAGCGGCGGCGAGTGCGAGGAAGCTTTCAATGCAATCCTCTTCCGATTATGGACTATGCTACGATCATTTGCCTGTTGGAAAGGAAGTCTTGAGGGCAAGGACAATCTTAACGGTGTTCGAGAACTCGGCGGCTAATCCAACGGATGACAAAGTCGAAGAAGAAGCGTACGAAGCCCTGAAGATTAGAATCTGGGAATCTCTTTATGTGCGACTTTTGTAATAATTTTCCTTTAATTTATGATCTTTTGTCTCATTAGTTACGTGCGTAGGTTATTATAGTTATTAGAAGTAACTTTAAAACAAACCGTTACATGCGTAGTTATATTGTTTTATATATCCAGCTTGTGTTTTAGTGGTAATTGTTTGGTTTCGGCTTTTGATTTTCAGCTTTTGATTTTCATTTCTTTTTGTTTTTTAACTTTTTTCTTATTCATTTGTATTGTCTGTAAAGGTTAGTGCAATTTCAGTCAAAAACCAACAAGCGAAAACCGAAGCTAAAAGCTACAGCAGTACTTAGTCTCAACCTCCTATTTAGTTTTTGAACAGGAGGCTTCAGCTTCAGTTATATATTAACATCGGACGGACAACATCACAGACGGGTTCGTATTACAAACCGTCTGTGTTAATTCTAAGATTATCACAGACGGTTTGTAATACAAACCGTCTGTGATAAGCGACTATCGAATGGTTTTAAATAAACAACCATCCGTGATAATGACGATTATCACGAGCGGTTTCTATTACAAACCGTCGTGATCTGAAAATATCACGAGCGGTTTATTGGTAAGAACGATGCAGTGATACTCGTTTTCTCGACACTATTAACACGAGGCGGTGTTCAAATTAAAACCATCGTGTTAATATCGTTCCTGACAGTTTTATCAAACCGTCGCGTGATTTGGTGTCTAGTATTAGGCTTTACGTAGTAGTGGTATCATGTATATCCTCCCTTCTATCCGTCCAAAGCTATACTCATAGCTTTGGTGAAATTAGTAAGCTTTGAACAGCTTTTTCGTTAGTGCTGGTACGGTGCCTCTCCTAAAGTATACTCATAACTTTGGTGAAATAAGCAGCCACGTCGTGATTTTCTCCGTCCCGCCGTCAGGCGCTGCGGCGAGCGTTTAGAAGGCAAAAACGGCGCCTACGTTCGTGAAACAGCAGAGGCAGCGCTGAGAACAAAAAAAAAATGTGCGTATGAGTGTATTGATCAGGTGATTAGAAGAAGTTGGTTGCTGCTTGATTGCTACTTCTAGTCAACAATTTTTTGGTACTTGACATCTTCTTTCACGTCAAGTGGCTACATGCATGTGTGCTATTGGCCCAATGAAAAAAGTGCCATGACCTTTTAGATCAAGAGGTGGTGGCTGCTGGCTTTATTGGAAAAAAAAACTTTGACTAGGATTGGCTAGCAGGCGGAAGTCGAATCTCTTTGATTAGGATTTGGAGAATAAATTCAAGACTAGACGAGCAGAGAGCGGTAACTAGCTAGCTAGCTTTAACCAGCGAGCGAGGGGCGCACGAAAAAGAAAAATAACCCTATCTTTACTTTGTTTGGCAACACACCGCGGTTTTAAACTAAAATCGTTTGTAATAGTATACATTGTGTGTGTGGTGTTGCGTCTAGTATTTATCTTTTTGTAGTAGTGGTTCAATCTCTTACTTGACTAGGCGAGCAGAGCGGTAACTAGCTAGCTAGCTTTAACCAGTGAGAGGCGCACAGTAATTTGCCGTCTAGTATTAGGCTTTCTATAGTAGTGCCATCTTTACTTTATTTGGAATATCTATGGATCAGGTCGTCAGTGATAGTTTGTCTTGCCTATTTGGAATGAATTCCTTGTATTCGCTGGATCCTTCCAGCATAAACACTAGAGAACGACTGTGGTTAATTATCCTCTGAAGGGGACCTATTGTTTTGCTTTTGGCGCCTATTCGCTAGAGCTGACCAAGTCCCAAGTCCCATAGAAAGCTTGACCGTCTCAGTAGCTCCTCCTGCTCTTCTTTAGTAGAACCTCGAGACAATGAAAAATAGAATGGAAGATTCAGTAGTCTAAAATGTTATATAATGTTGCCGTACGATCGGACGTATATATAATTAAGAACTAAACAAGCACACCTTTATGTAGATGTGCAGATGGAGTGAAGCAAAATCTTGGGGGGTAACCCCTCTATCCAAACTGAGCTAAAATATGTGTCAAAAGTGTTCAAAAATAAGTAGTTTCGGATTCCAACGTCTATATGTACCGATAATGAGACGTATATTACTCTAAAATTTCCACACATGTTTCCATGCAACCACGGTACAATAAGGATGTCAATTTATTAAGGTAGGGTATATATATATATATATATATATATATATAAATGCGACAAGGGGTGATAATCCCTAAATTAATTTCAGAAAGTATTTGCTTGGTTTGTTTGTCGATAGAAAATAAAACCGGCCGGCTTGCAAGTTAATTACGTATGTATATGTATATGTCCGATGGTTATTTATTTAAAGAAAATTAAAACTCTCTGACATGGTTTTCACCATAAGATGAAGAAGTTGCACGTACGGTCGACAAATTAATAAACAGATGAAGAGGTCGATATATAGTTTCCCAGAAAAATACACAGTTTCCGAGACTTTTATTCATTACAAGCCAGGACGATGGATACAAATTAACATGTACGTACGTAGAAGCAGCACACGATCGATCGAGCAGGGGCATCCGTTGCACTAGCTAGCTAGGATCCCAGGCCATTTAATTTTATGCATGCATGCATGTCTAGTTCAGGGGCAGCACGTAGAAACCCACTGGTGCGTTGAGGTAGACGTCGTCCGAGCGGCCGTAGAAGGGGAAGATGCCGGCACCCTCCAAAGGCACGCTGAAAGAAACTCCGTTACGCCGATCCCCGTACGCTTCATACTCGTTCAGGTTGGTGCAAGAGACGGCAGAATCACCATGATCAGGAGCGCTACCAATCGCGCCCTCGATCTTCCTCACGTACTCCTGTCCCCCCGTATCAATCGTGATCTGCATATTAAAGCGAGCGAGAATTAAGCTAGCTAGCAGATCACGCAGCATGAATGTAAGCTGCAGATAGGTAGGAATAATCGACGTCGTCGTACCAGATGATTTGGACCGGACTCGTTGCCCCATACAGCGGTGGTGTTCTGCCTGCCGTGGGTGTCGACGTAAGTCATGAAGCGGATGCCGTTGATGATCCCGACTACCTTCGCCGTCCGCTGAGCTCCAAATCTCGATTTTCGTAAGGCTCCTCGGCCGCTTGCCGGGTCAATGTTCCTAGGATCACCCCTTTCCACCGAACAGCCCAATTACCTTCACCGGGGTCGCCTGCACCGGCCATTAACTAGCTAGTCAACATACATACATACATACATACATATATATATATATATATATATATATATATATATATATATATATATATATATATATATCCATTAACTAGCATCGATCTAGAGCTGTTTTGCTAGCTAGCTAGCTAGCTTCCTGAACCATGCAGGAAAGACTTAAGCTCTTAGTTCTCTTAATTTCTTCCTAAAAATTAGCTAGCTTCCCGGTCGTCCGAAATATGGCCTAGCTAGCTAGCTAGGAAATTAACCAAAACGACGACAGATTATCGTAAATGCATGGACATATATCTAGCAATTAATATATATAGACGATGATCGTGAATGCAAAGCAAACCTTACCATTGATCCTTCTCTAGCTTGTGTTTGTGTTGCAGGAAAGCTAGCTGGTGATGATGAACGAAATGCTCCCGCCCTATTTATAGAGCCCGGCCGATCCACCGAGTCAGTCTCCGGACGCACTCAATATCCATCCCGAGGCTACACTATGTAGTACATACTATTAATCATCGATCCACAGTATAAATCTTCACGTCTAGAAGATTTATCCTGACGTGTCTCTGTGTCATAAAAATACCGTTTTGTCAAGACCGGATAAACGTCTCTGTGCCATCCATAGGCCACGAGAAACACCTGCGCCACCTCTCCTGCAGATTTCACCTTTTTCTTCTCAAAACAAACAGATTTCCTTTTTCCTTTTTTTTTTTGCTATATCGCCCAACAAAAGTGCAGCTAATCCGATTACATGACACTAGTACAAAACAAGCTATACTAGACGCTTCATCACAAACGGTCCATGAGGAACCGTCTAAATTGTAATTATCACAGATAGTTTTACCAGTGTGGCCGTGTACCGCCTATGATACTTAACTATCACAGGCGGTTCTTACTAATAACTGCCTGTGATAGTTCACAGATAGTTATTAATACAAACCGTCTGTGATAATGTAGATGTCACAGACGGGTTTTAATTAGAACCGTAGGTGATAGTTCACATACAATTATTAATACGAACTGTCTGTGATAGTTACGTATCACAGACGGTTTGTGGTTGGAAATGTCTATGATATGTATTTATACGCATCGAATGTTTCAGCTCTTAAAAACCGATGCGTCTCACGCGTCGAATGGCAAGTATACAACATTTATGGGTACATATTTTATACAACAGTTCAGGATAGAAGTAGCACAGTCCAGAACTTAGGTATCCGCATAGACGCATTTAGTGAGCACTTCAGTACCGCTGGCCCAAGCTCCTACTACGGGCTTGTAGACGAGATTTGGGATGTTAGTATCGCAAAGAGATCTTATAGCAATAATATACGTCATCAAATATTCTTATTTCTTATAAGATCAACCACGAGCCAATGTTTACGCTCATAGCTCACTGTAATTATTTTTTCTTGTAAGTAAGATGACGTCTGCACAGTCATCATCGTCGCTGAATGGCTGGATCTGACGCTCCAAATAACGGGGTAACTAAACATGGCAGAGGAGTATCGAAAAGGCTAGAGGGCCAAATGACCATCACGGACGTCTCTCCGAATGGGGTCCCTCTACAACGGAAGAAAGCGGCGGCAATATTCCGGACTACCTATGGGATACTTAGAAGGCAACGGGTCTCCATCACCGTAGCAAAATGGATCCACGAAGTCCTAATCCGCAAAGTCATTAAAGTATCCTCCTTCTGGTATCTCCTGCTCATATGGCTCCTCTTCTTCAACTAAGCAACAGTGAGCATAAAATCGTGAGTACATTGGTACTCAGCAAGTTGTTTGTAACAAATGATGCAATATAGTATGCAATGCTTACCAATGGATAGCTGAAAGGTTATTATGCAGAAAGCAACAATTTAAGGTAAATACAATAAATAGATAGAAAACGAACTTTGAATAAAATAATAGTAAATAAATAATTAAAGAAATTGAGTAACCGCAAGTGAATTGACCATTCACTCCAATGAACCACTCGTGAACTAACCATTCACGAGTTGTACCAACAGTAAACTAACCATGCACAACTGTACCCACATGATGTGACCATTCCCGTACTAAAGGAAATCACAACAAAACCTTTACAATGCTCAACCTTAACCCAATTTCACCCGCAAAGATTTCGCCGTCGAGTAGGTTAACCACCTAGTCGATTATTAGCCCCACTTTCGCCTCATCGAAATCAACAACCATGTTAAACTCAATGGCCAAATTAAAATTAAAATATCATAATTTATTAACTAGATCCGTCACATACTAGACATGTGGTTTGCACGGTAAAACTCAGATCAATAGCGTACAAAATTAAGTCCTTAATATTACCCAAGCGAGACATCCACATCCCTTGAAGTGAATTCACACTTCGCCCAAGTGAAAACCAATTTTGTATAACTAACACCAATGTTATGGCACACAAATTTTATAAATATGGCACTAACCACGATTCAATATCTCATTAAGTCAAAATTCATTAATTAAATGCGGAATTAATCAAATTGGATAAATAATTACCACATACGAAGGTTTGTAATAAAATAGCGATGCATGATAATTTGAAATAAAATAAATAAATAATAGATTTAAAATATGAGTTCAACATTATCAAAGGATATGACTTGCCTTGGCCTTGCTTAGTTATGAATTCTTGATCTTAGTTTGTGCTTCTTCTCCTTCAAAGACACGATCTAACGAGAGAGAAAATGAACGAGGCACAAGAATAAAATTCAAATAAACTCCAAAAACTCAAAAACAAGAAGATGAATTTAGAAAAAAATCAGGGTCAATCAGGGCTAGAACAAAAGGAGAATGGGCTCATGAAAAATTAACCCTAAAGGAAAAACTAGAAATTCGAAAAAGTTACTGTGTTGTTTAAGAACCGTCTGTGATATTTGATATACTACAGACGATTTTTGATATTAGCCGTCTATGGTATATCAGATATATCATAGACAGCTACTTTGAAGAACCGTCTGTGATATCTGACATATCGCAAATGATTATTTTGAAAAAACATATGTGTTGTCACTTATTACAAGCAAATAAATACAGACAGTTTAGAAATAAATGCGTGATACTTGATTTTGAACCTATGCGTGATAATCCTTTGTAATGGTGTGAAAATGTTTTCCACTTGACAATTTAATTAGAAGTCTAAACCCATTCAAAGTATAGTGTATAATTGCTAGGCACACCCCATATAGCTACATTACATTGATTGAATCTAGTAAATATCCTTCAATTAAATATGGTCATAATATAATTGTTGTGGAGATGGCCTCCACCTTAGGCCTATTCACTGGGTACTTAAATAGCACTGTAATACCTAGATAGATCAGGCCCAAGAGGCCCATCAGTATGTAAAGACAATAAGGTCCTAAGGTGGTAGATGTACCCATGGGTAGAATTGTAACAAGGGTATGACCGCAATATAAATAGCCCCATTGGGTGATCCCTGGGGTCGAACCATCTTTCCATCAACATTTTAACCAGTTTCACTATTCTCTCTTGTTTGGTCTTTAACCACAACGATTGGCGTTATCGTGGGGACAAGAAGATCTAGTAGCCACGATCTGAAGATGGCACTGAAGGTAGCGGCAAATAAGAAACGGAGTACGGTGGTAGCAGTCGTGCGAGCCAGGGTCAGAACCAATGTTCGGTCGGCATCGACACAGGGAGCTGGTGCCAGCAAGGGTGATGAAGTAATGGATGAAGGTGATGTATGTGCCAACATCACTTCTAGCTAGGATGATCCTATGGGGAAGCAAGCCGATGCTACTACCGATCCACTCGGAGCTCCAGGGGGAAGCTTTGGGGGGATGGTGAACAACGTGTTCAAACAAGTCCCATCCTCAACTCAGATGTCCACCGTCCAAGACCGGCGTTTAACGTTGGTCAGCCATCTGACACCGCCGGTCGTCGGGAGGATGTGCCGGGGAGTCATGCGGCCCATACCCTCAGATGGGGGGCTGCGGGGCATGGACCGGAGGGTACTTTGATAGCACCCCTTGCCTTATTGCAGTGTGAATTGACGGATCTCCGAGGTGCTATATGGGAATTGCAACATATGCGGAGTCATCCGACACCATCAGCGGTGATGAGGGAAATTATCATCGATAGGGTGGAGAGCTGTGAAGTCCCGCTTGCTAATTCAAGGATACTACGGCAGGTGGATCCGGAATCTACCCTCTCCGCTGGGTTACAGCTCGCTGCTTGGCCCGAAGATTTTAAGATACCCACAATTGAGCTTTATCAGGGTGATGCATATCCTTAGGAGTTCGTGCGTGTATATGAGACCGCTATAGAGGCGGTGGAGGTTAAGTTCTTCGATAAGATGGAGGTATGCTCGGCGAAACAAGATGCTCAGCTCCGTCAAGAAGATGCTCATGCCCCGATGAGAATCAAGGATGCCGCGGAGGGCTCCAATGGTCGTATATCCTCAGTGTCGACGGTAGAGTTGGAAGCAAAGACAATACCCTAGCCGGTCGAGGAAGGGGTCGGCGAGGTTAGAATCGTGGGAAAGGGCCGGGTTGGGATGGTGGTTGCGGGTATTAGGCCGATCGTTCGAGGATTATCACCAACACGAGTTGCAGCCTCAAGAACTATGGTGTGAGGTGCATGGGCGTAGTAACCACCTTACCATGAATGTCGTTACATTGCAGCGTTCGGAAAGCTATCTCGGGACAAAGCTACTTTGTTCGAAAGCTATCTCAGGACAAAGTCACCCCAAAATAGAAGCACGAGGAGGCAATGCGCGAGCGCTCGGAAGGCCAAATACTTTCTTTTGTCCCCACTTGTCCCGTATCACGAGCATACGAGGAACACGATCGGCAAATGGGTACCAAGCTCTGCTATCATTCGTCGGACGTCCCCAGTCTAATGGAGTCGTAGAGCGGGTTGACGGTATCATCTCCACTGGGCTCAGGAAGAGTCTTGTTGGTTTACTAAAGGGCACCTAGCCGCTCGAATTACCGAGCGTTCATGATCAACTTTGAACCACGGCAACATGTCCCACGGGGTTCACTCCATTCAAGCGCCTCTATGGAGACGAGGCCTCCATTCCTAAAGAAGTCCAAGCGGGGTCCAAATGGGTTATCGCTCCAGTGTTGTCTGGCGACCAAGCAGTCTCTCTTGATCTCATGGACGGAATTCGTTCCAACGTAGCGGAGCACATCTCCAAGTATAGGCGGACGACGGCAAGGTCTTATAGCAAGTTCATTTGCCAACGAAGCTTCCAAGAGGCGACCTCGAGCTGCACAAGGCGTTATATGCTACAACGGTGGAAGCTCAACTCCAAGTGGGAAGGCACATGCCTCATCGCTACTAGATTACCATAGGGGGCATATCGCCTATCTAGCTTAACGATCATATTCTAGAACACACATGGAGCGGACCGCCTTGAAGGTATTATACTTGAGTCATGGTTTAGGTCCAACGGTGTGCTTTTGAAGACTCTTGAACAAATGGAAACCTTTATATATATATATATATATATATATATATATATATATATATATATATATATATATATATATATATATATATATATATACTTGTGCATTTATTGATGGCCATCATTTGCGTATGCACAAATATAAAGCTGTCGATCTTGCGGTGGCGCTTGGCGTACTCGCGGAGTGTAAAGCTGCAGGAATATTCTTGTCCCGGGCCAAAAACCATCGATGCCGTTAACGAGTGCGATGTACTCTGCGGAGTATAAGCGCGGGAACCTCGTTGTCGAGGCCAAAATCGATGGTGCAGCCTTCGGCGCCTGGCGTACTCTGCGGAGTATAAAGCGCTGGGAACTTCACTGTCCCAGCCCAAAACCACTAGTGCAGCCTTCGACGCCTGGCATACTCTGCGGAGTATAAAGTGCTGGGAACCTCGCTATCCCAGGCTAAAATCGTGGTGCGGCCTTGGCGCCTAGCGTACTGCGGGAGTATAAGCGCTAGCAACCATCCCCAAGCAAAAATGCGTCATTCTTTGCTAATGGGTGTGCGACATGCCCTCGGAATATAAAGCTGGAAATTTTGCTGTCCTAGGCCAAAATCGTCGCTATTGCCAGCGGCGCTGACATACTCGCGAATATAAGAGGAATCGGGCATGCCCACAGCTACTACATAGACACGTCCAGGTTGTGCGTGCTAGAGGCTCTGACGTGGATTAGGCCATGCAACGTGAATTAGATGCGTGCGGCTGAAGCTAGTTAATCCGATACAACATGACAGGCGCCCCTAGGTCTCGCTTTGTTATCGACGATGTGCGCTTCTATCTTCGTGATATAAGAAAGAAGTGTGGTATCGAATTCGTCATTTATAAGTACTTATGATGTAATATAGTCTGGTGCGATAACCAACGTTATGCATACAAGAAATCCTCTTTGCTCGAAGGTCTGGTTTGACATTCAGTAAGGCGAGGACCGGTTAAGAGGTCCTTGGCTTGATTAGCCCAAAAGCGAAGGGAATCTTCAGCAAAAGTTCAAGGCCGAAGTTGATGGCGTACGAGATAGTCCAAATAAAGGGGTGTATCTCGGGCAGGCACCAGACCGATTCATGTATCTAATAGGGATAAGCAGGTAGAGTGGAGTCGTTTTATTATAAAAGTTAAAAGCTACATCATGTAGACATACTACTACGGAAGTGATGGCGGAAAGGACAAGAAGGCGGTAGGACTTGATTGTCATGCAATGAAGGCGACATCGAGTTTTGCCACCATCTTCGCTTGGGCCACCCTCTTCGCCTTCGCCTCGACGAGGGATTTTGTCCAACCATCGCGCGAGGTTGGTGTTGGCACCGAGAGTGCATCGCAGTGCGATCTTGGCAGCATCTTCACCAATGAAGTCCCAGATCGTTGATGGAAGATGCGGGCGGGGCTTTCATCACGGTGTGAATAGCCCCGACATGGCGCTATCGCCGGGCAAGTCGAGGCGAGTGAAGCGGTTCCTCGACATCGCGACATCCTCGTAAATGAAGCATCTTGAGTAGCATCAATGTCGTCACCACGAGCAATGGTTGCCATATGACCGGTCAGCGTTCGGGGCTAGCGAAGAAGCTTCTTGATCCTATAGAAGCTCTTTGGAGGCATCTTGAGGCCGTGGGTCAAGGGTGGACTTATTTGCCAACTCTGTCAAGGCATCCTCCAACGATTCGGCGACTTCCATGCCAATAGAGGCATCCCCAAGTCGGCATCCATGGCGTCAATCTTGGGCCTTGATCTGTAACATCCCAATTTTGCTTTTATTTTGAAGAAATAGTTTTAAATTAATAATTTCCAATTATACGGAATTTTCGAGTTAAAGTTTACGTTGAAAAGAAAATTTAAATATCAAAATAAGTTGGAAATATTTTTAATATGTTTAAAACATTATCGATGAGTTATGTGAATTTTCTGGAATTTTGGAATTTATTTGGTATTTTTAGTATTTTAAAGCCTCCTAATCATTTACGAAAATCAAAAAGTAATTAAAATTCTGAAACTCTCTGGAGCCGACAAGTGTCGCCCATCGGGCCATTTCACGCCGCGGGATCTATTTCGGCCGTCCGATCTCACTTACCGTTTCAATCCGCCTTCCCTATCTTGGATCGACACGTGGCAAGCATCGGATCGTCCGTTTCGCGCCGATTCAATCGGCCGCTCGACCACTTACAGCTTGTTGCTATTCTCCTCTCTGCGTGGCGCGTGGCTGTCGGCACCGTTCCTGTTGCGTACTTAATCTCGGCGCTCCTTCTCGCCAATGCACCAGCGGCTCGGATTCTCTCACGGTTGTCGGATTGAATCGTGATCGTCCCGATCACTTACCTCGCCGGCAATCGGTGGTCGGTCGCTTCTCTTTGCCACCCGTCGCACATCCACCGTCCCCCTCATTCTTTCCCATTTTCTTTCTCTAAATCGACATGCGGGGCGGCTGTCGGACCCGTCGTCTCCGCCGATTCTTCCTCCCGCACCCGCCCATGCCGCCATTAGTGCCAAAAAGCGAAGCTTTCAATGCTTGGTTCCTTTCGATTACTTCCGTCTGCCGTGCATATTAATTCCCGCCTCCACCGCGTCGATTTACGGCATAAAGGCGCGCGTTACTCCTCTCTCGCCGTCGCATTCATCCCTCAGACCGTTTCAGCTCGGCGAACCGCGCGGCCGTTACAACCCTCCCGGTCTATAAAACCCGCATCCAGGGTCCCCTACTGCTGCGCCCCTCCTCACCTCTCAGCGAATCACCGGCGCGGAGCCCCCCTCGCCCGATTTCTTCCCGCGGCTTCAACTACTCCGGCGAGCAATTGCGGCCGTCTCGGGCTTCCTCACTCCTCGAGCGCCTCCCGGCGTTCTTTGGTGCCAAGCGATTCCGGCGACCCCTCCTGAGGTGCTGCGCTGCCGGAGCTCCTCCGTCGCCGTGAGTCCCTCTCGACCGCCGCCCCTCCTCGCCGATCCTTCCCTCGGTCACCTCGGCCTCGTGCAAAATGCCGATGCATTCCTGCATCCTCCTCTTCATTTTGGTAACCTTGGCGTGCGCCCGTCACGAGCTCGGCGACCCTCGGTCCGTCGCCACCACCGCGCCCGGCCCGTCGGCCGTCGGGTGAGGTGGCGGCAGCGTGGCGGCGGATCGGCGCCACGTCGGCGCCACCGGCGCCTCCCGCCACCTCGCGCGTGCGCGCGCCACGTCGGCAAAAAGCGTGGCGTGGCGACCAGCGGCGACTCTGCGTCGACCACGTGTATGCCACGTTGCTTGCCGGCCTCCCCGAGATAACCCTCAAGAGGTTACCTACCCATTAGGGGTAGGCGGTGCCTCCCGCTCACTTGGCTAGCGCCGCTCTCTTCCCCTCCACTCCCTCGGCGCGTTCGAGCCGCTCAGTGGGCGAGGTTGAGTTTTCTCCGTTTAATCCATGCGCGAGTGGCCCCACCGTCGTCGACCACTCTGCGCTAGCCAGCGACAAGTGGGTCCCGAGTCGATGGGTCCCACATGTCGAGACTTATTTTAAATGAAATTGCTGACGAGTGGACCCCACATGTCGAGATTTCCAATTTCTGGATTTATTCAAATCGAGATTTTCAAATAGCCATATCTTTTCATTTTAGCTCCAAATTGGTCCATTCAAATTTCTAAATTCATCTAAAATTTCAATCTTTCATTTGGTATATTTATTTTCAATTTTGAATTTTTATTTTATTTTATTTATTTGGAATTCTCGAATTACGTGTAGAGACCGATTTGTCAGAGCAACCTCAAGAGCAAGTTGTGGAAGATTTCAACCGAGAACAGGAAGGCAAGTCTCCTTTGACCACTTTGATCCTATGTTTTGCAAGTTTCCTTTGATTAACTTGCTCCAATGATTTATAAAATGATTAGGTAGTTATTTTAAAATTATTGCATGCTTATGTTATATCAAGTGATAATTTGATTTAGAAAGTTTAGTTAAATACCCAATTTGCTATACCTTCCATTGAAAATTGTTTATCTTGTACCATTGTCAACTTAGGATATCCTTTGACTCAATAATGAGTTAGTGTTACAATTGTTGAATGTTTAAATACTAGCAAATGTTTAGCGTAGCAAATAAATATAATAATGTTCAAATGAGTAGCATGTTTATCAAATGTTTTGATGAATGATTTGTTTGAACATTGGTAATGGATGTTACCATTGTTAAATATTTTGTTTGAACATTGGTAATGGATGTTACCATTGTTAAATATTTTGTTTGAAAAGTGGTAATGGATGTTACCACTGTTAATTTGAAAATCAAAGAAAAGTTGACAAGGGTGGATGGAAGGTTTGGTGAGTGCATTGCTAGCACGAGAATTGTTGGGTTTGTGAATGAGCCACCACAGTCGATTAGGACCGGCGCTTGTGTTTGTCCAAGGCCGAGCAAAACAGTACAACCACAAGTCTATATGGGTGCGACCTAGCTAACTACCCTATAATAGTGTAGTTTAGATATCACCGTGGTGTATTGAGTGCCGGGTGTCTTGGTTACTCATAGTGAGGGCGGGGTTTCTTGTACTCATATGGCGCAAGAGGGCTCCAACTCGTGGATTCGAGTTGTGGTGAAACATAGCGGGTGGTATTTAAACTATCTTTGGAGTAGGCGAAGGCTTTGTGATAATTTATCGGGTCTCATGCCAAAGGAAGCGTGTTGACTATTAAGATAATTTATCTCTTGTGGGTAAAGTGTACAACCTCTGCGAGTAAAACTATTCGAATAGCCGTGCCCACGGTCAAGGCGAGCAAGGAATGCATTCACATGGTAGAAGTTTTGGTTTTGATTTCAAAACAAAATGAATTGGAGAAAAACTGGGAGTAGTATAACTCGTGATGTTGAATCGGGGGTGTAACTTTGAGGTTTTGAAAATTGGTGTGATGGCACGAGATATTAGTGTTGGTAGTTTAACCTTCACTAAAGTACTTATCCAAATCTGATTATTAAAAACAAGTTGTTTACAAAATGGCTTTTAAAGTAGTTATGTAGATTTGAAATAAAATGCTGGTTTTGCAAATAAACCATATAGCTTTCCTTTGTGAAACCTTACATCTATGCATTTTTCCCAAGACTTGCGGAGTACATTTTTGTACTCACTGTTGTTCTATAAAAATAAAAGCGAGAGATGGAAGATCAAGCTGGAGAGTATGACTTCTGCGCGAATGTGGATGCGGTGGATTATTCTCGGATGCCTAGGATTCGTCTCCCAGTCAATTGCTTGTGGCGATTGATGGGTCGATCAAGTTATCTTTTGCTTCATTGTGTTTATTTTTGCTTGAGGTTACTGTGAACCTTAGTAAGGCTATGGCCTTTGTAAAACTTCATTACTATTGTAATAAAGCGTGGTTGGCAATGTATCATCTTTTTGTTTGAGCTGTGTGTACTAGCATTGATCTCAGGACTAGTACAGTAATACGAAGTGCAGGAGTTTCTACTCCGGGTCTCACAAGTGGTATCGAGCCATCTTGGTATGGGGCGAGGCCTAGGTTTTGGGAAGCTTTAAGGATTTATATTTAATAAAAATTTATGTACAAAAATATAAGTTTCTTTTGCTTCTACTCTTTTCTTACTTAGTATCTTGTTCTTGTCCTACTCTCATTATTTAAAAATCTTTCTGATCTCCCCTTATTTTCAAATTTATAGATGGCGAGGTTCTTCGTCGTCTTGACTCCATGGGATCACCATTCTCATGGCGAGTGAGGAGCTTTGCGACTCTTCTCGACAGATTAATGCAGCATCGAAATATAATCAACGGCCCATTTTGAGCGGAACACTAGAGTGATGACTATGGATTCATGGACCATGGAAGTATTCATCTATGCTCGGATGGGCAGCTTGACCCCATCTCGCAAGATTGAGCACCCTCGGACTCACTGTCGGGCGCTATCAAGATGCATCAAGATGGCGATAGCGAGTTGTGCAAGAGGCACAAGGGGAATTCTGACGATCGCCTACGCTTCTTCCGACTACGAGCGGGGCGGACCCATCCCGAAGCTTTCGGATCGTGGTGGGCGACCCACGCTGTCTCATCAGTGCGATTCACCCAAGCATCGACCGCGACTTACGCGAGCTCGGCGGGAGATAGGACTTCTTGGATGCCGGCGTCGAGCTCGACCACTCCGACACTCTCGAAACACGGTGCTGCAGTCGGACCGCCCACGCGTGGCCATGCAGGCGAGGCATTCTTGGCGGCGGTGGGCGTCTTGGCTGCCACCACTACACCGACTCCACCGGCTCCTGCTGCTGCTCCGTCGAGACTCTCGGGACCTCGCACTAGGCTCACGGTAAGGAAGAGTGTGCGGCGCCCGATCGCTACCCGACCTAGACATTGGCGGATCCAGGTAGAGGCGCCGGCGCTCCGTTCGGATCACCTACTTTCAGCCAAAGCCGATCACGGTCGCGTTCGCGAACAAGCTGCCGTGGTTGTGGGCGAGAGTCACTCGTCGGACTCGAGGAGGATCAGGAGGAGCGAGGGCGTATCATCGTTGAGGATAATTAGATGTTAGATAGGCTACCCTTTTTGATGCGTTTATCGATACTAGAACGCTTTTATAATGATATGATGTAATAAAATGGATTGTACAGAGCCTTGTGCAATTGTGGTACAGCCATTTCAAAGTTAATTTGAATTTCAAAGTTGAGTTTTCTCATTCTGTTGTGTTAATCTTGTGTGTGGTTTTGGGATGATAAATTGCCCGTCTCTCATCTATGCTTTTCCCTCTTTTACTGTACTTTTCTTGATGGAGCTTGGATGGTGAACACGAAGCAACATCAACAACAACCAGCGCCCAACAACAATGAGGCCCCAATTCCACCTCCGCCCACCAAGCTCCCAACATGGAACAAATGATGGCCATGCAACTACAACTTCTTGGGCTTTGGCCCAAAATCAAGTCAATCAAGCTCAGCAAGTACCTATTCACCCACATGATCTAAGCTCGGGAATTCATGAGGACCCGACCCCGACCTTCGCGAGATCTGCCGATCCGTTGGAGGCGGATGATTGGATTAAGGAAGTGGAAAGGAAGCTGAATCTAGCTCAATGTCTGAACATGAGAAGGTTATATATCTGCTCATCAACTCCAAGGAGTTCTTTGCCAATTAGTGGGACAATTCTTTGCAGCACACGGGATGCCCAGAACATTGGTTGGGCGAATTTTGGAAGCCTTCCGTAATGCTCATATTCCTATGAGTATTATGGAAATGAAGAGGAAGGAGTTCCATCATCTCTGACAGGAAACACAGGCGTTTCAGCTTATTTAAGCAAATTCATTCAGCTATCTAGATATGCCCCGGAAGATGTGGCGGCTGATGCATTAAGATTTGGAGGTTCATGGGAGGATAGACCCCAACCTCAAGGTTCAATTAGTCTCCAATGACTACCCTACTTTTCAGCATCTAGTGAATAAAGCTTTGTTGCAAGAAGATGCTCAACGCCAACTCTTCGACTCCGGAAGAGGAAGTTCCAAGCTCGGCGATGCGGCGATTCACGATTCACGCCACCACAAGTACAACCGACCTCCAGTACATAATCATACAAGGATACCGATTTTTGCACCTCGTCCTTTACCTCAAGCTCCTAGAACTGGAAATGCAGCCCTGCGGCAAAGCGAAAATGTAGCGGCGGAGTGCAATGCTACAATTGCAAGAATATGGGACACTATGCGGCAATTGTCCACGAAGCGTCAATCGGTAACCCGGTTCGTTTCAATCTTGACTCTACACCGGCAGAGCTCCAACCAATGGTCAAGGCGTTGAAGCCCTCAAACTCCCAAGACTCCACAAAACATTAATCGAGGGCGTATCAACCATGTTACCGCGAAGCGTGGAATATGCACGGATGTAGTTCGGTAAGTTTCTAGTGAACTCGGTACAGCAATTATATTATTTGATTAGAGCTACACATTCTTTCGTAACAAAGGCTTTTGTTGAAAGAATAATTGGAAAATTTGTTTGCTAAAGGACCTTATGATAGTCAATCACTGGAAAGAATTGAGGACTAATTTGGTTAGCCTAGTGCAACCATAATTATAAATGGAGTAAAGTTCCTAGCGAACCTTATTATAATAGACTCCGATGGCATAGATATAATACTTGGTATGGATTGGTTGATCAAGTATAAAGGGCAGATAGATTGTGCCAATCGTGCCATTATCCTTACCAATTACGATGGAATTCGGATAAGACATGAGGCGATTATGCACTCAAGAGAAAGACGATATGTTAACCATTACCTAAAAGGGAAAAGTTTGGAAGATGTGTGCGATAGTTCATGAGTACCGGATGTTTTTCTGAAGATTTGCGAGATTACCACCGGATCGAGAAGTTGAATTTGTTATAAATCGGTGCACAATGCGACTCAATATCAAAGAGACCTTATCGGATGTCGGTAGACGATTTAGCGAAGTTAAAGCGAGATCCAGGGTTGTATGAGAAAGGATTCATCGGACCAAGTTCTTACGCCTGGGGAGCCCGATGCTCTAGTAAAGAAGAAGGATGGTAGTCAGCGGATGTGCGTTGATTATCGAGCTTTAAATGAAGTCACTATAAAGAATAAGTATCCCTTACTCGGATTGATGATTTGTTTGACCAACTCATAGGATCAAGTGTCTTTTCAAGATTGATCTTGGTCAGGATATCATCGATTGAAGATTAGACGAGAAGATATACCAAAGACAGCCTTACCACAAGATATGGATTATATGAGTATACGGTGATGTCTTTTGGTTTGACAAATGCTGCCGGCATACTTCATGAACTTGATGAATAAAGTCTTCATGGATTATTTAGATAAGTTTGTTGTTGTTTTCATAGATGACATTCTTATCTATTCAAAGAATAACAAAGAACATGAAGGTCATCTAAGGATAGTGTTGCAAAGACTCAGTGAACACAGATTATATGCCAAATTTAGCAAATGTGCATTTTGGTTAAAGGAAATTGAGTTTTTAGGACATGTGATCTCAGCAGAAGGAGTATCTGTAGATCTGGAAAAGTTAAGGATGTATTAAATTGGACTCCACCCAAGGCGATGCTTGAGATCCGAAGTTTTAGGATTAGCAGTTACTATCGTCGATTTATTGAAGCTTTTCCAAGATTGCGGACCTTTAACAGCTGTTAAAGAAGGAGAAGAAATTTGAATGGAATAAATCTGTGAGGATAGTTTTCAAGAGTTAAAGAAAGGTTAACTTCAGCACCGGTTACGAGGTTACCCGATATTCGAAAAGATTTTGAGATATTTTGTGATGCTTCAAAACAAGGTCTTGGTTGTGTACTAATGCAAGAAGGAAGGGTGGTAGCTTATGCATCAAAGCGATTAAGACCGCATGAAGAAAATTATCCACTCATGATTTAGAACTATTTCTTTGTCGTGCATGCTCTAAAGTTATGGAGGCATTACTTAATAATCGGTGTGAGATATATCGAGATCATAAAAGTTTAAAGTATATATTCACCCACCTGACCTTAATATGAGACAAAGAAGATGGCTCGAATTGATAAAGGATTATGATGTGGGAATACACTATCATCCGGAAAAGCTAATGTAGTAGCCGATGCTTTGAGTCGAAAGAGTCATATGAATAATCTGTCAATTCGGATAAGCGATTAACCCTCCATGAGAATTCCAAAGATTAAATTTGGAAATAGTTATGAAGGTATGCATGCTGCATTGAAGGTTCATCCTACCTTGGAAGATCAAATCAAGGCAGCCAACGAGAGGATGAATATGTTAAAGAAATTAAAGAGAATATGAAGAAAGGTAAAGCGCTTGGATTTTCAGAAGATGAAGAAGGGACTCTTTGGTTTGGAAGAGAATACTAGTACCCGAGAAAAAGGAAATAAAAGATTTAGTCTTAAAAAGCTCATGAATCAGGATATTCAATTCATCACGGAAGTACAAAATGTGATCAGATTTAAAGGAAAGTTATTGGTGGAACAATATGAAAAGGAAATTGCAGAATATGTAGCCTTGTGTGACATATGTCAAAGAGTTAAGCAGAGCATCAAAGACCTGCTTGGTCTTTTGCAACCTCTGCATATACCTGAATGGAAATGGGAGGAAATTGGAATGGATTTCATAACCGGACTACCAAGAACCAAGTTAGGTTATGACTCAATTTGGGTTATAGTTGACCGTTTAACAAAAGTACGC